>JAXIVJ010009774.1:2500-49704 GCA_036785665.1 Chirona hameri | reverse complement strand
TGCGTAAAAATCAATGTTTCGCGAGATATTTGTATGTAAAAGTTTATAATTTATAAAGCACTTGATGTTGTGACGTCAGATGGAAATAGTGAACCGCCGGCCACCGGAAAAGCAGGGCATTTCCCGGCGTTTCACGTGGAAAATAAAATGGTTAAGCGTTTTCCGCTGATTTACTGTGCACACCAAACTGCTCAGAAATTCGCGGAGATGTATGCTGTGCATATTCAAAACACAAAGCGTCATCTTAATTATCTCCACCGCACATGTTCAAGATATGCTCCGTTTTGGCTGAGGCACAGTTCTGTCCTCCGCCACAGACTAACCATTGCTTACGGGCACATGTCGGCGGGGATGGCCCACACTGCAGCTTCCACGGCTCTCTTTAGTTCTTCCTGGTCTGGATATTCTTCTTAAACACCTATAACTCTTGTAGGTACCTCCACAGGAAGTAGGTAGCCATGAGGGCTCAGATCCGGAGCTGCCTTACCTGAAACACTGCCCAAGAAACCACTTGCAAAATGCGACTGTGCCCTCAATGTTTTTCTGAAATAGCTTCTGTCGGGTCCAGAGCTTGTAACCGAAGGTTGGTTTCACCATTGGACAACACTATTCTTTAGAATTGTGTTTTCCATTGGTAAACAATATGGATAAGGATCTAGGGTGCGATCGGCAACACGACAAATTCGCCGTAATCACGACGAATTCGTCGGTGATTCGTCGGTCACCGAATACTCACTCAGTTTGGGTGCGATCGGCAACACAACGAATTCGCTCTCCGACGAATCCAACGAATTCGCTCTCCATCGAATTCGCTGTCCCGTGCGCTCCGTAACAACAAAATTATCCGCCGGTTTTGTCCCTGCTGCGCCGTGTCATGATTTGTGTAGTTATAGGGTCTTGGTTTGTGTGGTTATTTTACTTGCTTTCAGAAATCACGGTACTTTGAACTTTGTCAGTACTCAGCAACACTGCAGTAAATACAGCAATACTGTAGATCACGTTATAGCACAATGCAAAATAAATTAGCCCTCCAGACGAATGGTTTAAAAATTCACGCTCCGGCAGAGCGAATTCGTCGAGCGAATTTGCTCGTTTGCAGATTCGTCGTTTTGCCGAACACAAACTGAGCGAATATTCGGCGTCCGACGAAGCACCGACGAATTCGTCGTGATTACGGCGAATTCGTCGTTGCCGATCGCACCCTTTGTGTTCGGCAACACGACGAATCTGCAAACGAGCGAATTCGACGCTCTGTCGGAGCGCGATTTTCCAAACCAGTCGTCGGGGAGGGCTATTTTTTCCAGTGTCTCATAACGTCATCTGCAGTATTGCTGTACTGACTGCAGTATTCAGGGACGTGGGAACCGTGGGGGTAATGGGGTCAACTTACCCCCCCCCCCCCAACCTTTTACACGATCACTCGACTCTGTATAAGAACAAGGGCATTGTCACCGGAGTTTCAACGGCGGCGCGCAGTACCGCGAAATTTGGCACAGCCGTTTGGGCACAACTTACCCACACGGTGTGAATTTGTGTATCTCGGGTCATCTCAGGTCAGGTCACCAGGTCAAGTCAAGTGACCCCACCTCCAAAATGTCTGCGGTCGTGCCACAGCCAAAGTGATTGACCAAACGGTTTGCAACTCACAGGATGGCATCAGGTGATAAATACCTACAGTTCGTCTACCTCGATTTGGTTTATAACGATGACCTAAGGTCATGTCGATTTCGTGACCTCCCCCTTATAAGTCAATGGGGAAAAATTAAAACACGTATAAGTCTATAGGAAATGGCTAAATTTGACCGATTTTCACCAGATCCACCACTCTTGTGCCAAATCCAAAGCCCTATGTAACATTTCTGTTCTTTGACCTCTGATATCAACTCGGGTGACCCCCAAGTCACGTATAGTTTGTCTTCAATTACTTTTACCAAATTAAGGTAGAGCAATGGGGATTTCACCATTGTATTCGGCTTGTCGAGACGAAACATTTGATGTAAGAGTTGACCCCTGACCTCAGGTCAGGACAATTTGTGTATGTGGCCTAACTAGGTCACCCAATATATAATTCGATGCGTCTCGACAAGAGAAATACAATGGTGGAATATGCTGTACTCAATCGTGCGTCTGTCGAAAGTTATTTCTTAAAAAAAACAATTCGGCAATTATTAGATTATTTCAAATGAAATGGGTTCTGCTGACCTAACTATTGACCTCAGGTCAATTCAAGCGACAGCAAAAAAAAAATCGGACGTTTTTCCGCGCGTGGTTATTCCGCTCTTTTAGTTATTGAGATACAGATAGTTTTATCAAGGGCACACATATACATATAGCCGAAATTTAACCTTTGGTGACCTCTGGTGACCTCAATATTGACTTGACCTAAAAATGACGTGAGTACTTTCGATAGAGCTTGTCTCGAGCTATCGTTTTCCGCTTGTCGCTACGTTGCATGGTTTTTGAGATCTTACGGGGTGGGGGCGGAAATCACCCGCCCCGGCAGTTCGTGGTTGGCGCGAACCCCCGACAGTGCGCGTGTTAATGGACCTTAATTCGGCAACAGTTAACTAACAAACAAAATAACTAACTTGAAATAACTAATTTATAGATAAGTAGTTTTTTCTCTGAAAAATGCGTGTGATCTAAATGCATGGGTTTGCTAGCTCACTTGGTTGAGTACGACCGTATATAACGATTGAAATTCATACAAATGTACCTAAAACATTGGCCATAACACCGTAAAATATGGCATAGCCTAACTCGGTTGAAGCCAAGTATGGTACTCGTACCAAATGTATGCTAAATGCATGATTTTGCCATGTCAACTGGGTACGAGCCCGGCACATCACCTAACCAGCTACCTCAGGTTCGGGAGTCAGTCAAGCCCGCCGGTTCTGGATGCAGGTGCACGGTGAAAGCTCCAGTACCGCTTCTCCGGCTTTGTGTGACCCTAGTACCAGTGTCGCTCATTCTTCGTGTTTACAAGCTTTTTTCTTTTTGTTTTGCTTGTTAGGCGACCCATTTCCTTATATAACATTGATACCCATGTTCTTAAATATATGACATATTATTGGCAATAGGAGCATTGGGCATATAAAAGAGCGGCACACGTTGCTTTTCTTCAGTCTTAATTTGTATCGTAGTATTGCCAAAAAGTTGCCCCCCCCAACTTCAAAGTAGTTCCCACGCCCTTTGCAGTATTGCTGAGTACTGACAAAGTTCAAAGTACCGTGATTTCTGATAACAAGTAAAATAACCACACAAACCAAGGGTCTATAACTACACAAACCATGACACGGCACAGCTGTGACAAAACCGGCGGATAATGATTGTTGTTCCAGAACGCACGAGACAGCGAATTCGTCGGAGAGCAAATTCGTTGGATTCGTCGGAGAGCGAATTCGTCGTGTTGCCGATCACACCCTTTGATCGCCTGAACTATTGCCATCTGAAGTCACGACCAATCAGAGAGCAGAATGATAAATTACGTAAATAATAAATATACTTAATTATTTTAAATACTGACAATTCGGCGGTATTTACAGAAAAGTGACACTAATGATTGTTTGTATTCATTTGTTTTTATCAAATACATAAAAACAGTGGGTTAGGTTACCTACAACTAGTCCATTGAAGTCAACAATATCAAGAGAGATAACGAATCCTTCACAAACACTTCATGGAAAAGTGGGAATCGTACCGCAAAAGGAGTTAAACGGACCCCCCCCCCCCCCCCCCCCAAAAAAAAAAAATGTCCACTCACATGGTGTGCCATACGCGGAACTAGCGCGGGAGGCGGAGCGCCCGTCCGAGCCTGCTGCCATTGGGTTTTCGGTATAAAACTGCACATTTAGAAGTCTAGCAGAAAAACTGCGAGGAGTAACAAATATGTTCTCCGGATCCTGTTAGATTATGCAATGTTCTAGCATTCTACACTATTGCCAAAGACCTGACACTACCGTCGACGCAGCTTGAGACATTTTAAAATAAAATTATTGGTTTATTTCCAATGTTAAATGTCGGGAAATCGCCTAATGTAGGGTGAACGGCGGCGCAATACCAAACATATCTTAAAAAGTAAGGATGATATCAAAAATTGTACTTGCTTCCTGAGAGAAGACACTTCTATTACCATACCAACTAAATTTGAGCCCTCCACCTTCGATACCATGGTCGCTTTGCCAGGCTGATTGCATATAATACTTCGCTCAAGGTTACTTTAACGCTTTGCTTACAACTGAACGTAGATGTTAGCTGGTTCTTATATTAGCGTAAACAATGGTTTTGTCAATTAACGACGAATCACACCCTCGAACGCGATGAGTAAGGAACATCTCATCAAATTTAACATAATTTCCCTTATTTGAAAACCAAATACTTATATAAAAAATGCTTACCCGTTCGCTCCTCTGGACGATATACACTATGCAGGTCAAGTGGTGGTTACTACCCGTGGCACACCTGTCGTACCTAATTACCTATTACCCGCCAAGGTATCACCGCCCCACCAACTCAGGTGCGTTGGTAATTTATCCAATCTCCCAAATATGTCCTATGCATATGTCCTATATCCTATGCCCTATTCCATATGTCCATATGTCCTATGCTAGCTGGCATCTCCGGGATCCGCACCAATTCAGCACGTGAAGTAACTGGGACTTCTAAACTGAATAAACTGAGCGGTGCGGGAGAGACAGACAGATAGACAGACAGACAGACAGACAGACGCTTATCAAATAGTTATATAGACTAGCGCCTTGTGCTCGCTCCGCGTCGCAATTCCATAAATTCGCAATCCCGATAGATGGATGGAGATTTGTATTGTTTTACTTGGCGGGCTTGGCGGGCTTGCGGGGCTTGAAGGACTTGCGGGGCTTGCGGGACTTGTGGGACTTGCGGGGCTCGACTTTTTCTACTTCTTCTACTTTTTCGACTTTTTTGACTTTTTTTGCTTTTTTGACTTTTTTGACTTTTTTGACTTTTTTGACTTTTTTGACTTTTATACTTTTTTGACATTTTTGACTTTCTACTTTCGACTGAACTTTGTTTACTTCACCGCCAATCCATCTCGAACTCCAGCCAACACATCTCAGACACAGCTGAAGCCATTTAACCCTATTTGTAACAGGGGGGGGGCGGATTCCGCCCCCCCCCCTCATGTTTTTCGCAGATATCTCCAGAACAGCTGGGAGCAGGCCCATGAAATTTTGGGACTTTTCATAGAATTGAATACCGCATTTGGAGTCAAAATTTTGAGTTCTTAACCTGAACAGAGCCAAAACCAGGGCACAGTTTTGGGTGGGTTCGGAGGCGACATTTGGCGATAATACGGAAATGCGACCTTCACGGGTTTCTTCCTAACTGCCTCAAGTATGAAAGAGTTACATCGGTTTACGGTGATTGCAACAAGTGCAAATTAGTTTATGTTAATGAAATAGCATAAAAATTGCATGGCAGAGGCGGTTTCAGGGGCTTGAAAAGGGGGGGGGGGGGTTCCAGGAAGTATTCAATGCTTGGCGGGACGCCAATAGAGCGATGTAAGGGACATTTATAGCTATCAAGATGTAACAGATAGCTTCTGATTCCATTATTTGCATAATTTATTACATATAGAGTTTCAGGGGTGTGTTCAGGCACATGAAAAAGGGGGTGACTGGCATGGTGATGACGATATGCCAGCGATAACGGCGCAATAGACGTTTAGCTTATAATGATATATGCACATATGAGGCTAGAAAAGAGAATAAAGTCATTTTTGGCAGAGGCACGCTCAGGAATGGAAGAAAGGGGGTCATATTATTGCAAGGAAACTAAGAGGCATGGGCGTACAATGACATAACATACTGCAGTTTTCGAATGAAACACGCACCACAGGCTACTCTACGAACGATTATAAGATAATAGGCGAGTCCAGGTAGGGTAAAAAGGGGGGTAAGCAATGCTAATTGAAGTTGTAACTGAAATAGTCACTGTTGACTAGTTAGTATCATAATAGCGGATAATATACCTATCAAAAGGTCTTGCGCCGCCCCAGTTTGGATCCTGGATACGCCTATGATGAATTACAACATGCAAAAAGGAACTATCTACGATCAGTAACATATTTATAGTGCTGGGTAGCAACTTGTCTGCGGTTAATTTTTTTTTGAAATTTGACCTCCCTTTTTCACTAACCTAATACCGCCTATGGCAAAAAAATATGATTTATAACTGTTTTATCTAATGTCACAATCACATACCATTTCATTTATCAAAAAAACAACATCAAAAAATGATTTTATTACGCATTTACTTCACCCCCATATTGAGTGACCTGCACACGCCTATGATTTTCGAATTTTCAAACGTCACCATTATATATCAATTTCCAATTCAATCTCTATCAATTCCTATTAGTTTTGTTAAAATCGGTCGATAAACATGAAAGCTATGTTGGATCAAAAATACCACTAAAATTTGTAGTTTTTGCCCCCCTGTTGCCCCCCTATCCAAAATTTAGATTTTTTATTATCTAGAAATGTAAATCGTGTTTAGGGGAAGCAAACACCGTTTCATTTTTGAAAATCGGACGGTTAGATCTCGAGATCTCCGGGGGGGGGGGGGCGGAATCCGCCCCCCCCCCCGTGTTACAAATAGGGGTAGCCAGGAGCCGGTTACAAATAGGGTTAACCACTTGTAATTTAACAAATTTCTCCGGAATTGAGGTTCCCTATGCACGTGTATTACACACAGATTATTGGCTGTGTTTTCCCAGCTCGGAACTACAGACGCCGCACAACTATTAATATTTCTCGTGATTCTCCTGGACGGAGGTTCCATGCTCACAAAGGCATGTGAATTCAACCGCAGACACACGGCAACTTTGCTGCGGTATGTGCAGCTACTGATACGTGCCGAGTTGCAGCGGCCCTGGACGGAGTTTCGGTGCCTTTTTGAGCGGGTTTCGAGGTTGGTTCGTACTTACGTACTTGACTTTTTTGACTTTTTAGACTTAGACTTTTTAGACTTTTTAGACTTTGTTTAATTTTTTACTTGACTTTTTGACTTTTTGACTTTTTTGACTTTTTTGAGTTTTTCGACTTCTTTAACTTTTGACTGAACTTTTCTTACTTCACACCCAATCCATCTCTAACTCCAACCTACCCATCTCAGACACATAGCTATAGCTATTTAACAGACTTGTAATTTAACGAATTTCTCCGGAATGGAGGTTCCCTATGCACAAACCTGAATTACACACAGATTGTTGGCTGTTTCCCAGCTAGGAACTACAGACGCCGCTCAACTATTAATATTTCTCGGGATTCTCCTGGACGGAGGCTCCATGCTCACAAAGGCACGTGAATTCAACCGCGGACAGACACGACACCCTTGCTGTGTTTCGAGTGCAAAATGGATACGACTCAAATCGATATTAGGGAAGGACTAGCGCCTTGTGATCGCTCCGCGTCGCAATCCGATAGATTCGTAATCCCGATAGATGGATGGAGATTTTTATTTTTTTACTTGGCGGGCCTGGCGGGCTTGCGGGGCTTGCGGGGCTTGATGGGCTTGAGGGGCTTGAGGGGTTTGAGGGGCTTGAGGGGCTTGAGGGGCTTGAGGGGCTTGAGGGGCTTGAGGGGCTTGAGGGGCTTGAGGGGCTTGAGGGGCTTGAGGGGCTTGCGGGAAGAGGTGAAAAAACCTCGAGGCTGACACCGACAAAGAGCCAGGCTAACTCACTTCCATTGTTCGCGCTCTTATGGCCAATTACTCTCAAAATCAAGTTTTCTCACACCTCGGTGACTAACAATATTGATACAAATCGGCACTCTAGTACATTTGGTAAGCATACCACATATTTTGTCAACACGCAGCACATTGTGTCAACACTCAACGCATTTTCAACACACAACACATTTTGTGATTGTTACAATGTGTGCTACACATGAAGATAGTGGTGTCTGAATGATTGTACTCCAGAACCATGCAACGTTGCATCGTTTACTGATATTTGTTGTACCTATTGTTACAAGGATGCAAGAATATTGTTTCCACATTCATCCATGATGATATCACTTGCTGCTTCCATGGGTGCTGCAAAATAGTTTTGGACAATAATTTGATGTTTTGCATATTCGAAGCAGGTAATAGAATCAAAGCATCATTCAATATTCTACAAATAAGATATAAAACACAATGATTATTTTTGGTTCTGGTCATATGAGAGCAATAATTGTATCCCACATTATTTTACATTGGTACAGAATTTATGCCAGTATTGAATATTTTACCACAAGAACTACAAATACACATGCAGGATGCTGTGGCTATTTTGGTCTGAGTATGCCACACATTGTATGTTCTTGTTCATAATCCAACATGATTTTACATTGGCACAGTTTGTATGCCAGTATTGAATACTTAAACATATAATTTTGTTCATTTAATTTGATATGTGATAGAGATAAAGAGATTGTGCCAAGATACTTGAAAAAGATAACAAGATCCAGCAAATACATTTCACTAAACTTTGGAAACAATACTTGATCTATCAAGAATGTTGGCATTGCATTAGGTATCCAACATTTGACCTATATTTTGGCAAGCTCTTCAGATAGAGCTTCAAGAAAATCCAGGATTAGGGATACTTTTATTTAAAAAATGAGAGGGGAAGTGGTATTTGCTAAAATTGTATTGCACGAAGAAAGGGGAAATTATCCCTTTCCCCATTCAAAATCATCCCTGTCCACTGACCAGGATCCTCCATGATTTGTATTTTAAATGATCTATTAATATCACCACCATTGTGGTGCCGCGCCTACGGCGGTTATAATTTGGTTGCAGCTTATCACCGATTGTTGCGCCGCAGTTAGGAGACGGCGCGCCATAGCTGCCGACAGCGTTCAGCTGTTGTGTTCAATCAAGTACTTTTCGTTCGTCTCGTAATATGTTAATCTAATTTCTGTTTTGTACGCCTTTCTGTATCACGTAAATTGACCTGTAAACTATTGTATCTGTATTTTATTCTTGTCTGTTTTTACCAAGTCATTCTGATGTTATCTGTTCACTTTTATGGTATTTATTTTGCTTAAGTGTTTTCTGTTTCTGTAAAAACGGTGTTGCTTCCGTTCTGTTCTCTCTCTCTCTCTCTCTCTCGACCTCGCTCACGACGTTTTTGCTGCGGCTAATATAAAACCCAAGTTTAACGTGTTGTTTTAGGGTGAAGGCTGAGTATCTCCGACCGAGCTATCCTTATGACTCTCCTACTTTTTGACCCTGTTTAACCCGTCAGCTTGCCGTGTTTGACCTAATTTCCAGCGTCCGAATTCCCGACCTTTCTGCAGAGCAAGATTCCTTTGTTTAACCTCCGAACGCGCCCCCAACCCACATTCTGGTGACCCCGACGTGATATTGTTCTACCTGACGTGTAATCCTGTGTTTTTGTTGTCACATTTTTGTCTGTTTTGTTTTATAACCTGCCTGCCTGCTCGTGTCGCGATGACTGACGCCGATGACGCCCTTGAGCTTGAGGTTGTGCCTGCCCCAGTCCAACATGTGTCTATTAAGCCACCCGCGTTCATGGAGTGTGCTGTGCTGGGCTGGTTCGCCATTATGGAGGCCCAGTTTCACCTATCTAAAGTAAAAGCTGATGAAACAAAGTTTTACCATGTTCTGGCCTCACTCCCCGCCACAACCATCGCCAAGCTGGATGCCGCTGTGCTGACCTCCCACAGCTTTAGCTCCCTGAAGGAAGCTGTAGTCGAGCTCTACGAGAAGAGCAAGCCTGAGGTCTTCGACCAGCTCATCTCCAAGGTGCAGCTCACTGGACGGCCCTCTCTCTACGTGAGGGAGCTGCAGGACCTGGCAAGCAAAGTGGGAGTTGGTGACGACCTTGTGCGCCACAAGCTGCTGCAGTCCCTGCCACCCACCGTGGGAGCTGTCCTGGCTGCCCAGCGTGAGCTGACCCTCCACCAGCTGGGGAAGCTGGCTGACGAACTTATGCCGCTCCTCCAGACCAGCTGCCTGGCTGCACCAGCTCAGCCTCAGCAGTTCCAGCAGCAGCAGGCGCTGCCTCAGCAGTTACAGCAGCAGCAGGCGCTGCCTCAGCAGTTACAGCAGCAGCAGCGTCACCAGCAAGACTACTTCAGGGGTGCTCACAGCAACAGTCAGCCAAGAGGACCTCTTCACCAGACCCCAGCGTTCTACGGATCCTCGCTCCCGCGTGGCCTCCAGCCATTCCACCAAGACCAGCGCCCTCAGGTCTGCCGTGCTCATCTCTACTTCGGGGAAGAAGTTCAGACCTGCAAGCCCTGGTGCAGGTGGCCGAAGAAGGATCATCTCAAGATGCAGCCCTCCTCACGGAGGAACTCGCCCGAACGCCAGCAGGGAAACTAGAAGGGCAGGTCCTCGTGTCTGCGACGCGTGGCCTGCCACTTCTCCAAGTCGCAGCCCAAGCTGGTTCCAGGCATCTCAAGTTTGTGGTCGACACTGGAGCTGGAGTGTCCCTCCTCCCGCGAAACGTCGTTCTGTGAGCAGTCCTCCAGCCCACAGCCGTCCAGATCACCACTGCCAGTGGATCGCCTCTTCAGACCTTTGGTGAAGTCCTCCTTTCCGTCGGCATCCCCGCCCTCAGACGCTCCTTCGCCTGGTCGTTTGTTGTGGCTGACGTCACAGTCCCTCTGCTCGGCCATGACTTCCTTTCATATCATCACCTGCTTGTTGACTGTGCCTCTCAGACTCTGGTAGATTCCATGACCTCCCTGCGTTCCCCAGGTGTACCAGTCGACCGTCCAGGTCCAGGTGCTTTCCTGGTTAACCGGGGTCGCGACCAACCACCTCCAGTCCAGGCTCTCCTGCGCCAGTTCCCCTCCATCCTGGAGCCGTTCCAGCCGGGAGAGGCCCCTGGTCCTGATGCCTTACCGATCCCAGCCACCCACAGCGTCGACACCGGCAGCTCTCCGCCGACGTTCGCCAGCCCCAGACGTCTGCCTCCAGACAAGCTGGAAGCCGCGAAGGACACCTTCTTCACCCTGCTGGAAGCTGGTGTCATCCGACCGTCCGAGTCTCCGTGGGCCTCTCCGCTGCACATGGTCCCGAAGAAGACGCCAGGGGAGTGGAGGGCCACAGGAGACTACCGAGCACTGAACGCCAAGACGAAGCCAGACCGGTACCCGCTGCCCCACCTCCACAGCCTCAGCACAAGACTCCACGGGATGACAGTGTTCTCTAAGGTTGACCTCCTCCGCGCGTACCACCAGATCCCGATGGCGCCGCAGGACGTGGAGAAGACCGCCGTGACAACCCCCTTCGGCTCCTTCGAGTACCTGTTCATGCCGCTGGGACTTCGCAACAGTGGTGCCACCTTCCAGCGTGTCATGGATCAGCTCTTCCGTCAGGTCAGCTGCGTCTTCGTCTACCTCGACGACATCCTGATCTCCTCTGCAAGCGAGGACCAGCACCGCCAAGACCTGGAAACCGTCTTCTCCATCCTGCACAGTCATCGCCTCCGGATCTCCCTGGAGAAGTGCAGGTTCTTCCAGAAGCAGCTGGACTTCCTGGGCCACACCGTCTCCGCCGAGGGTCTCCGACCGCCAGACGCCAAGATGAAGGAGATCGCGGACCTGCCGCCTCCGCCGGACTCTGCAGGACTCCGCCGCTTCCTCGGCATGGTGGGCTTCTACCGCTGCATGGTGCCACGCTTCGCGGACATCGTCCACCCGCTGACGGAGCTGATCAGGCTACACCCGAAGAGCCCCGCCCCGCCGTGGACAGAGACGGAGCTGGTCGCCTTCGCAGCCATCAAGACAGCGCTACAGGATGCCTGCACCATCCGTCACCATCTGCCGACCTGTGACACGTATCACCTCGTGACTGACTGCTTGCAGGTGGCGGCCGGCGCCGCCCTCCATCAGCTCGTCGAAGGCCAGCCAGTCCCGGTCGCCTTCTACTCGAAGAAGCTGAGTGAGCAGCAGCGGCGCTACTCCACGTACGACCGAGAGCTGCTGGCAGCCTACCTGGCGGTTCTGCACTTCCGGCATCTCCTCGAGGGACGTCATGTGATCTTGTTCACAGATCACCGGCCGCTCACCACAGCGTTCCTGAGCCCGCACACGGCTAAGTCTGACCGTCAGCAGCGCCACTGGAGCGTGGTGTCTGAGTACGTCGCCGCGGTCGAGTACGTCCGCGGAGTGGACAACGTCGTCGCCGACTTCTGGAGCCGCCCAACTGACGCCGCCTCCGCGCCGCCCGCGGCCACAGTCATCGCGCCGCCAACCGTCATCGCGCCGCCAGTCGCCGCGCCGCCCGCGGACACCGTCATCGCGCCGCTAGCCGTCACCGTGCCGCTCACAGCCGCCGCGCCGTCCGCGGACACCGTTATCGCGCCGTCAGCCGTCACCGTGCCGCTCACAGCCGCCACGCCGCCAGCTGACACCGCGTTACAAGTCGTCGCCGAGCCGCACGCGTCCTCCTTGCCGCTAGCGGTCACCGAGTCGCCGCCAACGGTCACCGAGTCGCCCTCAGAGGACACCACCTCAGAGTCGCCGGCGGACGCCGCTGTCCAGTCTGCCGTGAACGCCGTCACCGTGGATGCCTCTGATCTCCACGCCATCGCCGAAGCGCAGCGGGAGGACAGCGAGATCGCCTCCTTCCTCGAGCGCCTGAAGCCGTTTCCCCTGACCGATGACACCTCCATCCTGTGTGACGTCACTGTTACCAACCCGAGACCGTTCGTCCCAGCCGCACTTCGATCCCATGTTTTCCATAAAATCCACAGTCTGGCTCATCCCGGCGTGAAGGCATCTCTCCAGCTCATCAAATCCCGCTTCTTCTGGCTGTATCCGCCAGTGGGTGCGTGAGTGCCAATCCTGCCAGTCCGCCAAGGTCAACCGTCACACTAAAACCATCCCAGCTTCCTTCGGCTCTCTCAGTGACCGGTTTGAGACTGTCCACATCGACATTGTCGGTCCTCTGCCTCCAACCACCTCCCACGGCCAGTCGTTTACATCCCCGTACCGTTACCTCCTGACCTGTGTTGACCGCGCCACTCGTTGGGTCGAGGCGGCTCCCCTCGCTGACATCACTGCAGACAGCGTCGCCTCTGCCTTCATGAACACCTGGGTGTCCCGGTTCGGCGTGCCTCTGCACGTTGTGACCGACCGCGGCACGCAGTTCGAGTCGGCCGTCTTCGGCCAGCTCGCCGCCATCCTCGGATTCCACCGGCTCCGGACCACGGCGTACCATCCGAAGACAAACGGGATGGTCGAGCGCCTCCACCGGACTCTGAAAACGGCCATCACTGCCCGCCGGAAGCAGTGGCTACAAGCTCTGCCCATGGTGCTGCTGAGTATCCGCGCCACCGCCAACGAGAGCGGCTTCGCGCCGTTCACCGCCGTCACCGGCAGCCTGCTGCTGCACCCGCGCATCGGTGTGGACCGGCAGCCACCGACGGACAGCACCTCCGCGACGGTCAGAGAGCTTGCGCAGCAGATGTCCCGGACTGACTTCCTCACGCTGTCAGATGGCCGAGACCACAGCGTGTCTCACCAGTACCTGCCGCCGGACCTCTCCACCTGTACGCATGTGTGGCTCCGGGTGGACCGTGTGCGCCGTCCCCTCGAGGCGCCGTACATGGGCCCGCTGCCCGTCCGTTCCAGGTCCGGCCGCTGGTTCCAGCTGGAGCTACCCTCTGTCAAGACGGACACCATCTCCGTCGAGCGCCTGAAGCCGGCGTACCTCTCGCGCCAGTCGTCGCCGCCGGTGACGCCGGGCGGCGCTGTCGCCGCCCGTGCGCCTCCTGCGCCGACGCGCGCCGAGCTGCCTGAGCGGCCGCTTGATTTTTCGGCGCCGCTCGCAGCTCCCGCGCCGGTGAGTACCGCGCCACCCGCGGTACCCTCGCCCGTGTCGCCGGACACGCCCGTGACGTCCGAGTCGGACATGCCCGTGACGTCCGAGTCGGACACGCCCGTGACGTCCGAGTCGGACACGCCCGTGACGTCCGAGTCGGACACACCCGTGCCGCCGCGGCGCAGCCGTCGCCTCGCGCGGCTTCCCGCGACAGACTCAGTGCCGCGATCTCCCGTGCCGGACTCTGCGCCGCCGCCCCGTGTGCCGGATTCTGCGCCGCCGCCCTGTGTGCCAGACTCTGCGCCGCCGCCCGGTGTGCCGGCCTTTGAGCCGCCGCCCCGGACGCTGGACTGTGCGCCGCCAGTTACGGTGCGCACGCGCGCAGGTCGTGTGGTGCATTTTCGCGTGCCGCCTGACCAGATATAGGACTAAGTGACTCACCTCCGCTCGCTATTGTTTATTACGCTCCGCTATTAGAGGGGGAAGTGATGTGGTGCCGCGCCTACGGCCGTTATAATTTGGTTGCAGCTTATCACCGATTGTTGCGCCGCAGTTAGGAGACGGCGCGCCATAGCTGCCGACAGCGTTCAGCTGTTGTGTTCAATCAAGTACTTTTCGTTCGTCTCGTAATATGTTAATCTAATTTCTGTTTTGTACGCCTTTCTGTATCACGTAAATTGACCTGTAAACTATTGTATCTGTATTTTATTATTGTCTGTTTTTACCAAGTCATTCTGATGTTATCTGTTCACTTTTATGGTATTTATTTCGCTTAAGTGTTTTCTGTTTCTGTAAAAACGGTGTTGCTTCCGTTCTGTTCTCTCTCTCTCTCTCGACCTCGCTCACGACGTTTTTGCTGCGGCTAATATAAAACCCAAGTTTAACGTGTTGTTTTAGGGTGAAGGCTGAGTATCTCCGACCGAGCTATCCTTATGACTCTCCTACTTTTTGACCCTGTTTAACCCGTCAGCTTGCCGTGTTTGACCTAATTTCCAGCGTCCGAATTCCCGACCTTTCTGCAGAGCAAGATTCCTTTGTATAACCTCCGAACGCGACCCCAACCCACACCATCATCATCATATATGTATTTGCCTTGACAATAGGTTAAATTCAGGATGGACACATTGGTGCATGTTGCCATCAAAGCAAAAAGGATTGGTCCATAAGCTTACGCTAAAATCAGAGCACCTATCCCTTGATCACGTAACGCTAGTTGTAGCTATCTACTGACCACCGCACCACAGCAAATTATTTATCGGGATACTGGATTCAGATATTAGGAAGGTAATTCCTGTGATTTTTGTTTATAATGAAGCTTAGTTGGCAAGGAGTAAGTTGAAAGCACTTGCTTGCAATGTACCTTACTATTCGCATGGTTTTCAGTAACAATAAAGATTGAAAAGTTAGGCCCCTGGGATATTGACACATGTCTAGACCAATGGGATGTACTGAGACTGCTATTATCTTCATTTGAAAGTGCATTTATATGAAACAGGAGCACCTGGTAAGTACATCTGTGGCAAGAACAGATGCCGGCAATTGTCACAAAAGTGCAACAATTAATTACATGAATTGCATAACCACGGATATCTAGGGTAAAAGACAAATATTAAAACACGTCCTACTCCGAATCTCAGACTTTTCATGATAACAGAACGCAGATGATACTGACGTATTGTTTACATTCTGATAACATGCAAAGTCTGAGAATATGATGTCCGGGATTACAGCAGTTGACCATACCTCCTGGTGGTGGTAGCCGCCTGATACAGTTTCGTCAGCCTCCGGTCTTATAAAGCGTTCCATGACACCTCCCATGCCAAATGCCTTGTTGTACTCTGAAAACCATCCTGCGGTGCACTAGCTGTGTCGTTTGACGTTCCTTATCTCGCCCTCATACGGGCAGTGTGGTCGCAAATTTCATGCTTCCTAGACGGAGGCAGTTTCTTCTCACAATCCTTCAATGTACTATTCATATTAGACTTACACTCACACTTTCCGACTGTCTTCTTTGACAGTTTTCCCCATGTCAAACACATGTAAACCGAAGCCGTATAAATCCCCGGTAGAGTCATCCGGGGATTTTAGCGCCCCAATCGCCCAACATTAGCGTGACGTCACTGGTGCTCTGGTCCGCCTCGGCTGTCCCCGCAAGCGGCTCTGTGCGGTGCGAATATTTCGAACGAGATACGGATAGTTGGGCCTAAGGTACGGCCCTTTTTAAGATTACCTTTACCGCGGATAATTATCCCTCCCTTAATTCATGGTAAGGGGCGAGACGGCCATACGCTGCCCCGGTCCTGCTGGGGAAGGAGACGGCCATACGCTGCCCTGGTCTGGTTGAGGGGCAGGACGGCCATACGCTGCCCCGGTCTGGCTGAGGTGTAATATACGCTGTCCCGGCCCCGGTGTAATGTTGCAAATGTCATTGTTCATTTTGTAATGTTCAAGATATGCTTTAAAAAACTTTAAAAAATCAAAATATTTGAAAGCATAGACTTGCAATCTAACTACCTAACTTACTTATCTAACGGCGAACACTTAAAATTGCCGCTCGTCAATACCTGTCAACAAAAAAAGAGCAGCAAAACGGCCGAAAGCGCAGTTGCGGTTACGCGGCCGGCCACGACTGGATCAGAGCACCAGTGAAGTCATCACTAATACTTAGCCGCTCGGCAGCCGATACATGGGTAATCCCGGGAACACCCCCCTGTGCAAACGTACTTCGCGTCGTTACTGGCAGTGACACAAACAGCGCCATAATTATCGTTGTCTCACCTGACTCACCGACATGACAGCGACGCGGATGAGGCTAGTCATGGGGCAGCCGCGATGTCGCCGTGTTTTCTTCGGCTGTAAATCTTGGCTTGGGAAAGCTGCCATTAAATCAAAACACTATTTTTGACAGTGAATGCATGATGTTTTACGCTGATATTCTAATGCTGATCCAAATTGAAGATGACTGAGATCCTGTCATGTTTTTGCGCCCTTCATATCTTTAGTTTGAGATGCGTAGTTATCTTCAGCAGCATTTTGCTAACTAAAGGTACGGCGGTACACAATCAACTGACACCGACGTGCGTTGGCGCGTCGGAACATTTTTTCACCTCTACTTGCGGGGCTCGACTTTTTTGTGACTTCTTCTTTACTTTGTTTACTTCTTTTACTTTTTTTACTTTTGACTGAACTTTTTGTTATATTCACTTTCAATCCATCTCGAATTCCAACCAACCCATCTAAGACACAGCTAAAGCTATTTACCGCACTTGTAATTTAACGAATTTATCCGAAATGGAGGCACGAAGGCACGTGAATTACACACAGATTGTTGGCTGTTTTCCCAGCTCGGAACTACAGACGCCGCTCAACTATTAATATTTATCGAGATTCTCCTGGACGGAGGTTCCATGCTCACAAAGGCACGTGAATTCAACAGCGGAAACACGGAAACTTTGCTGCGGTATGTGCAGCTACTGATACGTGCCGAGTTGCAGCGACCCAGGATGGAGTTTCGCTGCCTTTTTGAGCGGGTTTCGAGGTCATTGTTGGTTCGTACTTCCCCCTCCCTCCTTTCCCATCACCCCCCGGCATGACCCCCTTCCACCAAAAGCCCTCCCTGCCCCTGTACCACACGGCTGGCCGGGACCTCCGCTCCGATTAAATTCTAGGCAATCTCCTGGACGAAAGACTCCACCTCACTAACGCACGTGCTTAGCCCGCATTACATTAGCGGACAGAGCCATTTTCCTTGCTGTATTTTAAGTGCAAAACGGACACCACTCAAATAGATATATAGGAGGGACTAGCGCCTTGTGGTCGCTCCGTGTCGCAATCCCTAGATTCACAATCCCGAAAGATGGATGGAGATTTGTATTTTGGACTAGGCGGGCTTGGCGGGCTTGCGAGGCTTGCGAGACTTGCGGGGCTTGCGAGGCTTGCGGGGCTCGACTATTTCGACTTTTGGACTTTTTCGACTTTTTCGACTTTTTTTTTACTTTGACTTTTTTGACTTTTTGACTTGACTTTTTGACTTTTTTTACAATTTTTTTAAAACTTTTTTTACTTTTCACTTTAACTTTTTTTTAAACTTATTTTACTTTTTTACTTTTTTTTGACTTTTTTTACTTGTTTTACTTTTGACTTAACTTGTCTTACTTCACCCCCAATCCATCTCGAGCTCTAACCAACCCATCTCAGACACAGTTATAGCTATTTAACGCACTTGTAATTTAACGAATTTCTCCGGAATGGAGGTTCCCTATGTACAAAGGCGCGTGAATTACACACAGATTGTTAACTGTGTTTTCCCAGCTCGGAACTACAGACGCCGCTCAACTATTAATATTTATCGGGATTCTCCTGGACGGAGGCACGGAGACAAGACGGAGGAACGGAGACAATTCCGACAATTCCGACAAGTCCAACCAACAAGTCAAAAAGAAAGAAAAAAGAGTTATCCATCTATCAATAAAATACCCATCCATCTATCGGGATGCAATCTATCGGGATTGCGAATCTATGTGATTGCGACGCGGAGCGAGCACAAGGCGCTAGTCTCTCCAATATATAATATATAATATATCTCCTATATATGCTCACAAAGGCACGTGAATTCAGTGACGTCATGACGCCGGTGCGGTATGTGCAGCTACAAGGCCCTATAACAACAGGTAGGACGAAGATATATACCAAAATTATACCAAGTCTTCCATGACATTTAGTCATTTTATTCATGCAACAATTGATTGCACTTATATTATAAGTTTAGAAATAAAGACATATTTTGATGACACATAATTCTTAGTTTGGTATTTATAAGAAGCATTAAGAACTTTTCGTATGAAATCTGAAATAGTGGACTGAACTCCAAAATAGCAACTTACTTTGCCAGATCATACAATTCTTGCGCGCTAAAGACAGATGCAACGACGGCCTTGACGCAAATGAAAATGACCCGCCTGACCCGCCATATACATACGGTGTCTGGTACCGTGCTGGAAACTTAATTTGTTTTTGCTTGTCAGTGTAATACGATTTTTACGAAGTTAAGTGAGTAATCATGGTTTTCTAATTAATGGAATGTACAGCTCCCATCAGTGAATTTGAATACGGCGTAACCGCCGAAATATTTTTTTTTGGTGGAAGATCGTGCAAAGGGAGAATTGTTCATTGTTGTCGTTTGCCGGCAAAAGCAGTGCAGTATTTTAGTAACATATTGCATGCATACAATGCTAATAATAATAATGTTAATATTTGTACATAGTGTAAGTGTACAATAATACTCATGGGCATCGCCACTGTGACTGGGATAACTGAGGACATTGTCCCTAGTAATTTTGAGACCCCCTAATCTGATCCCATGTTAGTACACAAACAAAAACTTGGATTTGTCCCTACTAATTTTGAGACAGTGGCGACACCGTAATGTGTTTATTGGTTCAATTTTCCTCTCTTTATGCATATTTTTGGCCAGAATTTTCCACTCAGCGCCCCAGCTCTAAAGCAATCCTAGGACCCTGTATGGTGGTGATCGATTGTGCAACTTGCAGCAGCCACAGCCTTCCAAGCTTGCGCTCTCGCTCAGCCGGCCCTGGCTGACCAGTCTGGTCATGTGACCACCTGCTGCTGGTGCAGGGTCCCTGTTTAACTAAAAGCAAAGCTTTAAGTGCTCTTTCCCATAACAAAACAGTCTGCTCAGTTTCCAACCCAATAAGGGTGTTTTACTGGTTTTGATGGGTTGGTATGGATCTGTGGCTGGTCTGGTGCGGATTGGTGCTGATTTCTGGTCTGCATGGTGCAGATTTTCGCTATTGGCTGGTGCGCTGCGGCAGCTCCTTGACAAATTTTGCAGTCTGGATAATACTTATACCAACATTTGCAATTGAACATTAAAATAAAAAGTTCCCGAATGAATGTCATTTCCACATCCATGTTTGTTTCTTCTGGAAGATGATTATTTTAAATTTTGGTAGTGTAAATTGCAGTTAAGTTGGGCATTCAAAGGCCTAGAAAATTCATGGTTTTGATAATTCACACTCCATTATGCTTCAACGTGCATATATTGATTTGATATTGGACCCTACTGGTGATTGTTCAGATATTTGATATTTGTAATGATCATCAGAGTTACAAATATTACATTTTGTTAGTTCATCTGTCATCATACTTGCAGTGTGCTCACCATGTATTTATTTTCACAGACTTTGCAGTTTTGAGGTTGAGCATGAGCTGGGTGTGAACCCTCTGACGCAGACATTGTCGGCGGAAGCACGGATATTAGTGCCAGAAAACGTCGGTGCCGTGGACCACGCACTCCTTGCCGACTTCCTCGAGGAGCATCCCACCGAGGACCAGCAGGTCGATTCCGACCTCCAAGAAGCCAGGTCATTTCTAGAAGAAGCCAGTCAGAGCCGTCCCACCACGTCCCTCTCTGCTGCCTCGCCGGTGGATCCGCAGAACGGTGTGTCGGCTGAGCAGTATGGCATGGCTCACGCGGCTGGCTACGTGTCAGCCAAGTGCCACAAACTCGACCCCAGTCTGGGAGCTCCCTCGGCGTTCTCCATCGAGACAGCGTCAGCCGAGACAATGGACCCGGCTGCGGAACCAGGGTGGATTCAGTGTCACCTCCACCAAGTAGCTGGGGAAATTCAAGGAAATGGTGGCAGCCTTCTGCACACGACAACGTCTGGAGCCGGACCGCCTCTCTCGCAGCCCGAGACTTGTCGAGTCGCTGGTGGAGACTCTGAGCGAGGAGCCAGACTCTCCGGACGTTCGGATAGTGCGCAGATTTGTCCGGCTGCGCACGTTCATTCGGCTCAGCTTCGTGAACAGAATGCGCAGAGAAGAGGCGCTGGAAACGCGTGAGAAGAAGAGGAGACAGTACCTTCAGTAGCCGAGCTCCGCCGACGTGGCCAACCTGTGCTGCTGCCCTCATCGCGTACTGCGCCTGGATCGGAAGGCGGCTGTTCATCAACAACTGAACGGCGGCACGCAGGATGCCTGCGGCGGCGGCGGGGACGGCGGCCTCACCACCGCCGAGGCGCTGCTGCGTTTGCAGGCTGACATCGACTTGGAGCTGGCCGGGCGGCGGTGGCGGCGGCAACAGTGCGGCTGTCTGGCGGCCGCCGCCTTCCGGCGGCGCGTCTGGTTCTCATGGCCAGTGCTGCTGCTCTCCGCTCTGATGGCCACCGCGCTGCTGGTGAGCGCCGCGCTCGCCTCGGACGGCGGCGCCGGGGAGGCGGTGGCAGTGGTGCTGGTGCTGGCGTTGGCCGCGGCCAACGCTGCGCTCTCTGTCTGGCAGCGGGCGCTGGCCGACGCCGTCAGCGAGCGAGCGGGCGCTGGCCGACGGCGAGCTGGCTGCTAAGGCGGGCCGGCTGGCCGAACGGTTGGGACGCGCAGCGGCGACGGCAGCCGACTCCGGCGGCTGGGCAGAAGCCGAGTACCGGCACCTGCACGCGCCACCCTCGCCCTGCATCGGACTGCAGTGGACGTACCGCGACGGCAGGCTGGTCAACCTGCCGGCTCCGCTGATGACTCGCGGAGACTGAACTCGCCGTTCTGAGGCGGCGGGCGGTGGTCGGTAGCACGGCAAGCGGTGGACAGTGGTGGCGGCGGGTAGCGGTGGATGGTGTCAGAGCGGTGGTGCTGGTGGGACTGACTGTGTGTGTGTGTTCGGTACGGTTTTCGGCAGGGTGCTGTGGGAAGCGCATTGATGCGGTGTTGAGGGAAGCTGCGAGCTGTTGGTGGTCCTCCCTGTATGCCGTGTACAGTCACTGAGTGAAACGGTGGATACCGGCGTTGGCAGGCCTGCGAGAAGAAATACTCTGGTGTGTGCTGTTGTAGCGTAGGCTCGACCCTAGCTGGGCCTATTGGATGTTGGAATTAGATGCCCCCAGGTCAGAGGCGGAACTTTTTGTTTTTCGTTGGGGTTGTAATTGAGTCGGCGACCGGGGGGGGGGGGGGGTAGTCAAATCCGTAGGTTTTGACGAAGTCCAATACCGGAGGTTTATACTGGGGCAGCAGCCTATTTGTGTAGTGACTTGGTATGTCTGTCTGTTTGTTTGTCTGAGGCGTTTGGCCACAGCTCACTGACGAAGAGGCACAGCAACACGCGCGTGGCACCGTTCGATGCGCCAGTTCGGCCCCCAGGTGCCGGTGTCGGTCGCCGATCGATCGGTGCCACGTGGCACGTGCTACGTGCCGCCACGTGGGGCACTGCAAAATACATTTGCCCACACGTGCCGCCCACATGTGTGGACGCAGGGCGACCAAACTCGGTGGGCGGATAGTCCACATGGGGGCGGAACATCCTGTGGGGTTGCCGACCCCGAGGGGGGTAAGCGAAAGCCCCCAGGGGGGTAAACCTTTTATCGCGTGGGGTCCTCGGATTTCGGGAAATTTTGATGTAGCGACACCACATTTTGGTATGTGTGGGTAGATTGTAGTTAGGGCTATCTGCTGCTATTCTTTATGTATCGCTGGAGTCGTGGGTTCGAATCCCATCGCCGGCATTTGCTTTTTTATGTTTTTCTTGTCCAATTCTATTTGACAGGCGTTCCTCGTGAAATGATGGCTACGGTTTTGCCCCGGACCCAAACCCGATCCACCGAAATGGGTCCGCACTAGTCAAAACCGTAGGTTTTGACAAAGTCAAATACCGGAGGTTTATACTGGGGCAGCAGCCTATTTGTGTAGTGACTTTGTATGTCTGTCTGTCTGTCTGTCTGTTTGTCTGTCTGAGGCGTTTGGCCACAGCTCGCTGACAAAGAGGCACAGCAACACACGCGTGGCACCGTTCGATGCGCCAGTTCGGCCCCCAGGTGCCGGTGACGGTGGCCGGTCGATTGGTGCCACGTGGCACGTGCTACGTGCCGCCCCGTGGGACATTGCAAAATCCATTTGCCCACACGTGCCGCCCACACGTGTGGACGCAGGGCGACCAAATTCGGTGGGCGGGTAGTCCACATGGGTGCGGAAAATCCTTTGCGGTTGCCGACCCCGAGGGGGGGAAATGAAAGCCCCAGGGGGTAAACCTTTTATCGCGTGGGGGTCCTCGGATTTCGGGAAATTTTGATGTAGCGACACCAAATTTGGGTAACCGATAGAGCTCGGCGAGTGACAGTTGATGGTGCCGGTCGGTGCCACGTGGCACGTGCCACGTGCCGCCACGTGGCCATGCAAAATCTGCTTCCTCGTGAAATGATGGCTACGGTTTTGCCCCGGACCCAAACCCGATCCACCGAAATGGGTCCGCACTAGTCAAAACCGTAGGTTTTGACAAAGTCAAATACCGGAGGTTTATAATGGGGCAGCCTGTTGGTGTAGTGACTTTGTGTGTATGTATGTTTGTTTGTATGTCTGTCTGAGGCGTTTGGCCACAGCTCGTCAAAACCGTAGGTTTTGACGAAGTCAAATACCAGAGGTTTATACTGGGGCAGCAGCCTATTTGTGTAGTGACTTTGTATGTCTGTATGTTTGTCTGTCTGTCTGTCTGAGGCGTTTGGCCACAGCTCGCTGACACAGAGGTACAGCAACACGTGCGTGGCACCGTCCGATGCGCCAGTTCGGCCCCCAGGTGCCGGTGCCGGTGGCCGGTCGATTGGTGCCACGTGGCACGTGGTACGTGCCGCCCCGTGGGACATTGCAAAATCCATTTGCCCACACGTGCCGCCCACACGTGTGGACGCAGGGCGACCAAATTCGGTGGGCGGGTAGTCCACATGGGTGCAAAAAATCCTTTGCGGTTGCCGACCACGAGGGGGGGCAAACGAAAGCCCCCAGGGGGTAAACCTTTTATCGCGTGGGGGTCCTCGGATTTCGGGAAATTTTGATGTAGCAACACCAAATTTGGTACACCGATAGAGCTCGGCGAGTGACAGTTGATGGTGCCGGTCGGTGCCACGTGGAACGTGCCACGTGCCGCCACGTGGCCATGCAAAATCTGCTTCCTCGTGAAATGATGGCTACGGTTTTGCCCCGGACCCAAACCCGATCCACCGAAATGGGTCTGCACTAGTCAAAACCGTAGGTTTTGACGAAGTCAAATACCAGAGGTTTATACTGGGGCAGCCTATTGGTGTAGTGACTTTGTATGTCTGTCTGTTTGTCTGTTTTTTTGTCTGAGCCGTTAGGCCACAGCTCGCTGACGAAGAGGCACAGCAACACGCACGTGGCACCATCCGATGCGCCAGTTCGGCCCCCAGGTGCCGGTGCCGGTGGCCGGTCGATTGGTGCCACGTGGCACGTGGCACGAGCCGCCTCGTGGGACATTGCAAAATCCATTTGCCCACACGTGCCGCCCACACGTGTGGACGCAGGGCGACCAAACTCGGTGGGCGGGTAGTCCACATGGGGGCGGAACATCCTTTGGGGTTGCCGACCCCGAGGGGGGTAAAAAAAGCCCCCAGGGGGTAAACCTTTTATCGCGTGGAGTCCTCGGATTCGGGAAATTTGTATGTAGCGACACCAAATTTGGTACACCGATAGAGCTCGGCGAGTGACAGTTGATGGTGCCCGTCTCCGCTCGGTCGGTGCCACGTGGCACGTGCCACGTGCCGCCACGTGGCCATGCAAAATCTTCTTCCTCGTGAAATGATGGCTACGGTTTTGCCCCGGACCCAAACCCGATCCACCGAAATGGGTCCGCACTAGTCAAAACCGTAGGTTTTGACAAAGTCAAATACCGGAGGTTTATACTGGGGCAGCCTATTGGTGTAGTGACTTTGTCTGTCTGTATGTATGTCTGTTTGTCTGAGGCGCTTGGCCACAGCTCGCTGACGAAAAGGCGCAGCAGCACGCCCGTGGCGCCGTCCGATGCGCCAGTTCGGCCCCCAGGTGTCGGTGCCGATTGCCGATCGATCAGTGCCACGTGGCACGTGCCACGTGCCGCCACGTGGGTCATTGCAAGATCCATTTGCCAACACGTGCCGCCCATACCGGTAGACGCAGAGCGACCAAACTCGGTGGGCGGATAGTCCACATGGGTGCGGAAAATCCTTTGGGGTTGCCGATCCTGAGGAGGGTAAACAAAAGCCCCCAGGGGTAAACCTTTTTTCGCGTGGGGTCCTCGGATTTCGGGAAATTTTGATGTAGCAACACCAAATTTGGTACACAAATAGAGCTCGACGAGTGACAGCTGATGGTGCCGGTCGCCGCTCGATCGGTGCCACGTGCCGCCACGTCGTCATGGCAAAATATGCTTGCCCAGCCCATACCAGTGGTCGCAGGGCGACCAAACTCGGTGGGCGGGTAGTCCACATGGGTGCCGAAAACAGTATTGGCTGATTTTCTCGAGGGGCACGTTGCCCCCCTTAGGGGGGTTAATCTGATATCGCAGGGGACCTCTGATTGCCGGATTTTTTCTTCTTCTCGCTAGCCGCACCAAATTTGGTGCACCGATGGAGCTCGGCGAGTGAGATATGATGGTGCCGGTTGTTGTTCGATCGGTGCCAAGTGGCACGTGCCACGTGCCGACACGTGGCCACTGCAAAATCTGCTTTCCCAGCTCATACCAGTGGTCGCAGGGCGACCAAACTCGGTGGGCGGGTAGTCCACATGGGTGCCGAAAAACAATCCTGGCTTATTTCCTCGAGGGGGGCACGTTGCCACCCCTAGGGGGGGCCAACCTGATGTCGCAGGGGTCCTCTGATTGCCGGATTTTTGTTTGCGCTAGCCGCACCAAATTTGGTACACCGATAGAGCTCGACGAGTGAAAGATGATGGTACCGATCGCCGCTTGATCGGTGCCACGTGCCACGTGCCGCCACGTGGCCACTGCAAAATCTGCTTACCCAGCCGTGCCGCCCATACCAGTGGACTCAACGCCACCAAACTCGGTGGGCGTGTAGTCATCATGGGTGCGGGGTGACCTTGGAGGGTGGCAACGGTGGCGCCCCCAAAGCACGTGCGGCAGGCACGTGTAACCTTTTTTAGCGGCGTCCTCATTTCGGCCGGCCATTCCTCGCGATTTATGACAGATAGCCGCACCAAATTTGGTGTTTTGGGGTAGGTGGTGGCCGGGGCTATCGCCGGCCATGCTATATTTGGCGCTGGAGTCGCGGGTTCGAATCCCATCGATGGCATTTGCTTTTTCTATGCTTTTCTTGTCCAATTATGTTTGTCGGCGCTCTTCGTTCCAACAAATGGCTACGGTTTTGCCCCGGACCCAAACCCGATCCACCGAAATGGGTCTGCACTAGTCAAAACCGTAGGTTTTGACGAAGTCCAATACCGGAGGTTTATACTGGGGCAGCAGCCTATTTGTGTAATGACTTTGTATGTCTGTTTGTTTGTTTGTCTGAGGCGTTTGGCCACAGCTCGCTGACGAAGAGGCACAGCAACACGCGCGTGGCACCGTTCGATGCGCCAGTTCGGCCCCCAGGTGCCAGTGCCGGTCACCGGTCGATCGGTGCCACGTGGCACGTGGCAAGTGCCGCCACGTGGGACATTGCAAAATCCATTTGCCCACACGTGCCGCCCACACGTGTGGACGCAGGGCGACCAAACTCGGTGGGTGGGTAGTCCATATGGGTGCGAAAAATCTTTTGAGGTTGCCGACCCCGAGGGGGGTAAACAAAAGCCCCCAGGGGGTAAACCTTTTATCGCGTGGGGTCCTCGGATTTCGGGAAATTTTGATGTAGCGACACCAAATTTGGTACACCGATAGAGTTCGGCGAGTGACAGATGATGGTGCCGGTCGCCGCTCGATCGGTACCACGTGGCACGTGCCGCCACGTGGCCATGCAAAATCTGCTTCCTCGTGAAATGATGGCTACGGTTTTGCCCCGGACCCAAACCCGATCCACCAAAATGGGTCCGCACTAGTCAAAACCGTAGGTTTTGACAAAGTCAAATACCGGAGGTTTATACTGGGGCAGCCTATTGGTGTAGTGACTTTGTACGTCTGTATGTATGTTTGTTTGTTTGTCTGCCTGAGGCGTTTGGCCACAGCTCGCTGACGAAGAGGCACAGCAACACGCGCGTAGCACCGTCCGATGCGCCAGTTCGGCCCCCAGGTGGCAGTGCCGGTGGCCGGTCGATCGGTGCCACGTGGCACGTGGTACGTGCCGCCACGTGGGACATTGCAAAATCCATTTGCCCACACGTGCCGCCCATACCAGTGGACGCAGGGCGACCAAACTCGTTGGACGGGTAGTCCACATGAGTGCGGAAAATCCTGTGGGGTTGCCGACCCCGAGGGGGGTAAACAAAAGCCCCCAGGGGGGTAAACCTTTTATCGCGTGGGGTCCTCTGATTTCGGGAAATTTTGATGTAGCGACACCAAATTTGGTACACCGATAGAGCTCGACTAGTCACAGATGATGGTGCCAGTCGCCGCTCGATCGGTGCTACGTGGCACGTGCCACGTGCCGCCACGTGGCCACTGCAAAATCTGCTTACCCAGCCGTGCCGCCCATACCAGTGGACTCAACGCGACCAAAACCGGTGGGCGACTAGTCCTCATGGGTGCGGGGTGACCTTGGAGGGTGGCAAAGGTGGCGCCCCCAAAGCACGTGCGGCAGACACGTGCAATTTTTTTTATCGAGTTCCTCAATTCGGCCGGCCATTACTCGCGATTTATGACAGCTAGCCGCACCAAATTTGGTATGTGTGGGTAGATTGTGGTTAGGGCTATCTGCTGCTATTCTTTATTTGTCGCTGGAGTCCCGGGTACGAATCTCAGCGCCGGCATTTGCTTTTTCTTATCTTTTCTTGTCCAATTTTGTTTGTCGGCGCTCCTCGTGACGTTCCAACAAATGGCTACGGTTTTGCCCCGGACCCAAACCCGATCCACCGAAATGGGTCCGCACTAGTCAAAACCGTAGGTTTTGACGAAGTCAAATACCAGAGGTTTATACTGGGGCAGCAGCCTATTTGTGTAGTGATTTGTATGTCTGTCTGTTTGTTTGTTTGTCTGAGGCGTTTGGCCACAGCTCGCTGACGAAGAGGCACAGCAACACGCGCGTCGCATCGTTCGATGCGCCAGTTCGGCCCCCAGGTGCCGGTGCCGGTCACCGGTCCATCGGTGCCACGTGGCACGTGGTACGTGCCGCCACGTGGGACATTGCAAAATCCATTTGCCCACACGTGCCGCCCACACGTGTGGACGCAGGGCGACCAAATTCGGTGGGCGGGTAGTCCACATGGGTGTGGAACATGCTTTGGGGTTGCCGACCCCGAGGGGATAAACAAAAGCCCCCAGGGGTAAACCTTTTATCGCGTGGGGTCCTCGGATTTCGGGAAATTTTGATGTAGCGACACCAAATTTGGTACACCGATAGAGCTCGGCGAGTGACAGATAATGGTGCCGGTCTCCGCTCAGTCAGTGCCACGTGGCACGTGCCACGTACCGCCACGTGGCCATGGCAAAATCTGCTCTCCCAGCCCATACCAGTGGACGCAGGGCGACCAAACTCGGTGGGCGGGTAGTCCACATGGGTGCCGAAAAACAATACTGGCTGATTTCCTCGAGGGGGGCACGTTGGCCCCCTTAGGGGGGTTAACCTGATATCGCAGGGGTCCTCTGATTGCGGGATTTTATTTTGCGCTAGCCGCACCAAATTTGGTACACCGATAGAGCTCGACGAGTGAAAGATGATGGTGCCGGTTGCCGCTCGATCGGTGCCACGTGGCACGTGCCACGTGCCACCAAGTGGCCACTGCAAAATCTGCATGTCCAGCCCATATCAGTGGACACAGGGAGACCAAACTTGGTGGGCGGGTAGTCCACATGGGTGCAGAAAAACATTACTGGCTGATTTTCTCGAGGGGGTACGTTGCCCCCCTAGGTGGGGGGTTAACCTGATATCGCAGGGGTCCTCTGAATGCGGGATTTTATTTTGCGCTAGCCGCACCAAATTTGGTGCACCGATAGAGCTCGGCGAGTGACAGATGATTGTGCCGGTCGCCGCTCGATCGGTGCTACGTGGCACGTGTCACGTGCCGCCACGTGGCCATTGCAAAATATGCTTGCCAACACGTGCTGCCCATACCAGTGGACGCAGGGCGACCAAACTCGGTGGGCGGGTAGTCTTCATGGGTGCGGGGTGACCTTGGGGGTGGCCACGGTCGTGCCCTCAAAGCACGTGCGGCTGGCACGTGCAACTTTTTGAGCGGCGTCCTCAATTTGGTCGGCCATTAATCGCGAGTTATGACTGCTAGCCGCACCAAATTTGGTGTTTTGGGGTAGGTGGTGGCCAGGGCTATCTGCGGCCATGCTTCATTTGTCGCTGGAGTCGCAGGTTCGAATCCCATCGCCGACATGTGCTTTTTCTATGCTTCTCTTGTCCAATTATCAAAACCGTAGGTTTGACAAAGTCAAATACCGGAGGTTTATACTGGGGCAGCCTATTGGTGTAGTGACTTTGTATGAATGTTTGTATGTATGTATGTCTGTCTGTCTGAGGCGTTTGGCCACAGCTCGCTGACGAAAAGGCACAGCAACACGCGCGTGGCACCGTCCGATGTGCCAGTTCGGCCCCCAGGTGCCGGTGTCGGTCGCCGGTCGATCGGTGCCACGTGCCACGTGCCACGTGCCGCCACGTGGGCCATTGCAAAATCCATTTGCCAACACTTGCCGCCCATACCGGTGGACCCAGGGCGACCAAATTCGGTGGGCGGATAGTCCACATGGGGGCAAAGGATCCTTTGCGGTTGCCAACCCCGGGGGGGGGGGTAAACAAAAGCCCCCAGGGGGTAAACCTTTTATCGCGTGGGGTCCTCGGATTTCGGGAAATTTGTATGTAGCGACACCAAATTTGGTACACCGATAGAGCTTGGCGAGTGACAGATAATGGTGCCGGTCGCCGCTCGATCGGTGACACGTGGCACGTGCCACGTGCTGCCACGTGGCCATGACAAAATATGCTTGCCCAGCCCATACCAATGGACACAGGGCGACCACAATCGGTGAGCGGGTAGTCCATATGGGTGCCGAAAAACAATATTGGCTGTTTTTCTCGAGGGGGGCATGTTGCCCCTCCTAGGGGGTTAATCTCATATCCCAAGGGTCCTCTGATTGCCGGATTTTTTTTTGCGCTAGGCGCACTAAATTTGGTACACCGATACAGCTCGACGAGTGAAATATGATGGTGCCGGTCGCCGCTCGATTGGTGCCACGTGGCACGTGCCACGTGCCGCCACGTGGCCACTGCAAAATCTGCTTGCCTAGCCCATACCATTGGTCGCAGGGCGACCAAACTCGGTGGGCGGGTAGTCCACATGGGTGCCGAAAAACAATATTGGCTGATTTTCTCGAGGGGGCACGTTGGTTCCCCCCGTAGGGGGTTAACCTGATAGCGTTGGGGTCCTCTGATTGTGGGATTTTTTTCTTCTTGCTAGCCGCACCTAATTTGGTGCACCGATAGAGTTCAGCGAGTGACAGATGATGGTATCGATCGCCCATCGATCGGTGCCACGTGGCACGTGCCACGTGCGGCCACGTGGCCACTGCAAAATCTGCTTACCCAGCCGTGCCGCCCATGCCAGTGGATTCAACGCGACCAACCTCGGTGAGCGGGTAGTCTTCATGGGTGCAGGGTGACCTTGGGGGTGGTGACGGTGGCGCCCCCAAAGCACGTGCGGCAGGCACGTGCAACTTTTTTTTTAGCGGGTTCCTCAATTCGATCGGCCACTATTCGGGAGTTGTGAGAGCTAAACGCACCAAATTTGGTATGTGTGGGTAGATTGTGGTTAGGGTTATCTGCTGCTGTTCTTTATTTGTCGCTGGAGTCCCGGGTTCGAATCCCATCGAGGGCATTTGCTTTTGCTATGCTTTTCTTGTCCAATTATGTTTGTCGGCTCTCCTCGTGACGTTCCAACAAATGGCTACGGTTTTGCCCCGGACCCAAACCCGACCCACCGAAATGGGTCCGCACTAGTCAAAACCGTAGGTTTTGACAAAGTCAAATACCGGAGGTTTATACTGGGGCAGTCTATTGGTGTAGTGACTTTGTCTGTATGTTTGTCTGTTTGTCTGTCTGAGGCGTTTGGCCACAGCTCGCTGACGAAAAGGCACAGCAACACGCGCGTGGCACGGTTCGATGCGCCAGTTCGGCCGCCAGGTGCCGGTGTCGGTGGCCGGTCCATCAGTTCCACGTGGCACGTGCCACGTGGCGCCACGTGGGGCACTGCAAGATCCATTTGCCCACACGTGCCGCCCACACGTGTGGACGCAGGGCGACCAAATTCGGTGAGCGGGTAGTCCACATGGGTGCGGAAAATCCTTTGGGGTTGCCGACCCCGAGGGGGGAAACAAAAGCCCCCAGGGGGTAAACCTTTTATCGCGTGGGGTCCTCGGATTTCGGGAAATTTTGATATAGCGACACCAAATTTGGGTAACCGATAGAGGCCGACGATTGACAGATGATGGTGCCGGTCGCCGCTCGATCGGTGCCACGTGGCACGTGCCACGTGCCGCCACGTGGCCATGGCAAAATATGCTTTCCCAGCCCATACTAGTGGACACAGGGCGACCAAACTCGGTGGGCGGGCAGTTCACATGGGTGCTGAAAAACAATACTGGCTGATTTTCTCGAGGGGCACGTTGTCTCCCTAGGGGGGGGGGGCTAATCTGATATCCCAGGGGTCCTCTGATTGCCGGATTTTATGTTTGCGCTAGCCGCACCAAATTTGGTACACCGATAGAGTTCAACGAGTGACAGATGATGGTGCCGGTCGCCGCTCGATCGGTGCCACGTGCCGCCACGTGGACATGGCAAAATCTGCTTGCCCACCCCATACCATTGGTCGCAGGGCGACCAAACTCGGTGGGCGGGTAGTCCACATGGGTGCCGAAAAACCATACTCGCTGATTTTCTCGAGGGGGGCATGTTTCCTCCCGTAGAGGGGTTAACCTGATAGCGTGGGGGTCCTCTGATTGTGGGATTTTTCTTCTTGCTAGCCGCACCAAATTTGGTGCGCCGATAGAGCTCGGCGAGTGACAGATGATGGTGTCGGCCGCCGCTCGACCGGTGCTACGTGGCACGTGCCACGTGCCGCCACGTGGCCACTGCAAAGTCTGCTTACCCAGCCGTGCCGCCCATGCCAGTGGACTCAACGCGACCAAAATCGGTGAGCGAGTATTCCTCATGGCTGCGGGGTGACCTTGGTGAGTGGCGACGGTGGCGCCCCCAAAACACGTGCGGCAGGCACGTGCAACTTTTTTTAGCGGGTTCCTCACTTCGGTCGGCCACTACTCGTGAGTTATGACAGCTATCCGCTCCAAATTTGGTGCTTTTGTGTAGCGCGTGGTCAGAGCTATCTGCTGTAATGCCATATTTGGCGCTGGAGTCCCGGGTTCGAATCCCATCGAGGGCATTTGCTTTTCCTATGCCTTTCTTGTCCAATTATGTTTGTCGGCGCTCCTCGTGACGTTCCAACAAATGGCTACGGTTTTGCCCCGGACCCAAACCCGATCCACCGAAATGGGTCCGCACTAGTCAAAACCGTAGGTTTTGACGAAGTCAAATACCAGAGGTTTATACTGGGGCAGCAGCCTATTTGTGTAGTGACTTTGTCTGTCTGTATGTTTGTCTGTCTGTTTGTTTGTCTGAGGCGTTTGGCCACAGCTCGCTGACGAAGAGGCACAGCAACACGCGCGTGGCACCGTCCGATGCGCCAGTTCGGCCCCCAGGTGCCGGTGCCGGTGGCCGGTCGATTGGTTCCACGTGGAACGTGGTACGTGCCGCCACGTGGGACATTGCAAAATCCATTGTCCCACACGTGCCGCCCACACGTGTGGACGCAGGGCGACCAAATTCGGTGGGTAGGTAGTCCACATGGGTGCGGAAAATCCTTTGCGGTTGCCGACACCGAGGGGGGGCAAACGAAAGCCCCCAGGGGGTAAACCTTTTATCGCGTGGGGGTCCTCGGATTTCGAGAAAATTTTGATGTAGCGACACCAAATTTGGTACACCGATAGAGTTCGGCGAGTGACAGATGATGGTGCCGGTCGCCGCTCGATCGGTGCCACGTGGCACGTGCCGCCACGTGGCCATGCAAAATCTGCTTCCTCGTGAAATGATGGCTACGGTTTTGCCCCGGACCCAAACCCGATCCACCAAAATGGGTCCGCACTAGTCAAAACCGTAGGTTTTGACAAAGTCAAATACCGGAGGTTTATACTGGGGCAGCCTATTGGTGTAGTGACTTTGTACGTCTGTATGTATGTTTGTTTGTTTGTCTGCCTGAGGCGTTTGGCCACAGCTCTCTGACGAAGAGGCACAGCAACACGCGCGTAGCACCGTCCGATGCGCCAGTTCGGCCCCCAGGTGGCAGTGCCGGTGGCCGGTCGATCGGTGCCACGTGGCACGTGGTACGTGCCGCCACGTGGGACATTGCAAAATCCATTTGCCCACACGTGCCGCCCATACCAGTGGACGCAGGGCGACCAAACTCGTTGGACTGGTAGTCCACATGAGTGCGGAAAATCCTGTGGGGTTGCCGACCCCGAGGGGGGTAAACAAAAGCCCCCAGGGGGGTAAACCTTTTATCGCGTGGGGTCCTCGGATTTCGGGAAATTTTGATGTAGCGACACCAAATTTGGTACACCGATAGAGCTCGACGAGTCACAGATGATGGTGCCAGTCGCCGCTTGATCGGTGCTACGTGGCACGTGCCACGTGCCGCCACGTGGCCACTGCAAAATCTGCTTACCCAGCCTTGCCGCCCATACCAGTGGACTCAACGCGACCAAAACCGGTGGGCGACTAGTCCTCATGGGTGCGGGGTGACCTTGGAGGGTGGCAAAGGTGGCGCCCCCAAAGCACGTGCGGCAGACACGTGCAATTTTTTTTATCGAGTTCCTCAATTCGGCCGGCCATTACTCGCGATTTATGACAGCTAGCCGCACCAAATTTGGTATGTGTGGGTAGATTGTGGTTAGGGCTATCTGCTGCTATTCTTTATTTGTCGCTGGAGTCCCGGGTACGAATCTCAGCGCCGGCATTTGCTTTTTCTTATCTTTTCTTGTCCAATTTTGTTTGTCGGCGCTCCTCGTGACGTTCCAACAAATGGCTACGGTTTTGCCCCGGACCCAAACCCGATCCACCGAAATGGGTCCGCACTAGTCAAAACCGTAGGTTTTGACGAAGTCAAATACCAGAGGTTTATACTGGGGCAGCAGCCTATTTGTGTAGTGATTTGTATGTCTGTCTGTTTGTTTGTTTGTCTGAGGCGTTTGGCCACAGCTCGCTGACGAAGATGCACAGCAACACGCGCGTCGCATCGTTCGATGCGCCAGTTCGGCCCCCAGGTGCCGGTGCCGGTCACCGGTCCATCGGTGCCACGTGGCACGTGGTACGTGCCGCCACGTGGGACATTGCAAAATCCATTTGCCCACACGTGCCGCCCACACGTGTGGACGCAGGGCGACCAAATTCGGTGGGCGGGTAGTCCACATGGGTGTGGAACATGCTTTGGGGTTGCCGACCCCGAGGGGATAAACAAAAGCCCCCAGGGGTAAACCTTTTATCGCGTGGGGTCCTCGGATTTCGGGAAATTTTGATGTAGCGACACCAAATTTGGTACACCGATAGAGCTCGGCGAGTGACAGATAATGGTGCCGGTCTCCGCTCAGTCAGTGCCACGTGGCACGTGCCACGTACCGCCACGTGGCCATGGCAAAATCTGCTCTCCCAGCCCATACCAGTGGACGCAGGGCGACCAAACTCGGTGGGCGGGTAGTCCACATGGGTGCCGAAAAACAATACTGGCTGATTTCCTCGAGGGGGGCACGTTGGCCCCCTTAGGGGGGTTAACCTGATATCGCAGGGGTCCTCTGATTGCGGGATTTTATTTTGCGCTAGCCGCACCAAATTTGGTACACCGATAGAGCTCGACGAGTGAAAGATGATGGTGCCGGTTGCCGCTCGATCGGTGCCACGTGGCACGTGCCACGTGCCACCAAGTGGCCACTGCAAAATCTGCATGTCCAGCCCATATCAGTGGACACAGGGAGACCAAACTTGGTGGGCGGGTAGTCCACATGGGTGCAGAAAAACATTACTGGCTGATTTTCTCGAGGGGGTACGTTGCCCCCCTAGGTGGGGGGTTAACCTGATATCGCAGGGGTCCTCTGAATGCGGGATTTTATTTTGCGCTAGCCGCACCAAATTTGGTGCACCGATAGAGCTCGGCGAGTGACAGATGATTGTGCCGGTCGCCGCTCGATCGGTGCTACGTGGCACGTGTCACGTGCCGCCACGTGGCCATTGCAAAATATGCTTGCCAACACGTGCTGCCCATACCAGTGGACGCAGGGCGACCAAACTCGGTGGGCGGGTAGTCTTCATGGGTGCGGGGTGACCTTGGGGGTGGCCACGGTCGTGCCCTCAAAGCACGTGCGGCTGGCACGTGCAACTTTTTGAGCGGCGTCCTCAATTTGGTCGGCCATTAATCGCGAGTTATGACTGCTAGCCGCACCAAATTTGGTGTTTTGGGGTAGGTGGTGGCCAGGGCTATCTGCGGCCATGCTTCATTTGTCGCTGGAGTCGCAGGTTCGAATCCCATCGCCGACATGTGCTTTTTCTATGCTTCTCTTGTCCAATTATCAAAACCGTAGGTTTGACAAAGTCAAATACCGGAGGTTTTTACTGGGGCAGCCTATTGGTGTAGTGACTTTGTATGAATGTTTGTATGTATGTCTGTCTGTCTGAGGCGTTTGGCCACAGCTCGCTGACGAAAAGGCACAGCAACACGCGCGTGGCACCGTCCGATGTGCCAGTTCGGCCCCCAGGTGCCGGTGTCGGTCGCCGGTCGATCGGTGCCACGTGCCACGTGCCACGTGCCGCCACGTGGGCCATTGCAAAATCCATTTGCCAACACTTGCCGCCCATACCGGTGGACCCAGGGCGACCAAATTCGGTGGGCGGATAGTCCACATGGGTGCAAAGGATCCTTTGCGGTTGCCAATCCCGGGGGGGGGGGGGGGGTAAACAAAAGCCCCCAGGGGGTAAACCTTTTATCGCGTGGGGTCCTCGGATTTCGGGAAATTTGTATGTAGCGACACCAAATTTGGTACACCGATAGAGCTCGGCGAGTTACAGATAATGGTGCCGGTCGCCGCTCGATCGGTGACACGTGGCACGTGCCACGTGCTGCCACGTGGCCATGACAAAATATGCTTGCCCAGCCCATACCAATGGACACAGGGCGACCACAATCGGTGAGCGGGTAGTCCATATGGGTGCCGAAAAACAATATTGGCTGTTTTTCTCGAGGGGGGCATGTGCCCCTCCTAGGGGGTTAATCTGATATCCCAAGGGTCCTCTGATTTCCGGATTTTTTTTGCGCTAGCCGCACCAAATTTGGTACACCGATACAGCTCGACGAGTGAAATATGATGGTGCCGGTCGCCGCTCGATTGGTGCCACGTGGCACGTGCCACGTGCCGCCACGTGGCCACTGCAAAATCTGCTTGCCTAGCCCATACCATTGGTCGCAGGGCGACCAAACTCGGTGGGCGGGTAGTCCACATTGGTGCCGAAAAACAATATTGGCTGATTTTCTCGAGGGGGCACGTTGGTTCCCCCCGTAGGGGGTTAACCTGATAGCGTTGGGGTCCTCTGATTGTGGGATTTTTTTCTTCTTGCTAGCCGCACCTAATTTGGTGCAACGATAGAGTTCAGCGAGTGACAGATGATGGTATCGATCGCCCATCGATCGGTGCCACGTGGCACGTGCCACGTGCGGCCACGTGGCCACTGCAAAATCTGCTTACCCAGCCGTGCCGCCCATGCCAGTGGATTCAACGCGACCAACCTCAGTGAGCGGGTAGTCTTCATGGGTGCAGGGTGACCTTGGGGGTGGTGACGGTGGCGCCCCCAAAGCACGTGCGGCAGGCACGTGCAACTTTTTTTTTTAGCGGGTTCCTCAATTCGATCGGCCACTATTCGGGAGTTGTGAGAGCTAAACGCACCAAATTTGGTATGTGTGGGTAGATTGTGGTTAGGGTTATCTGCTGCTGTTCTTTATTTGTCGCTGGAGTCCCGGGTTCGAATCCCATCGAGGGCATTTGCTTTTTCTATGCTTTTCTTGTCCAATTATGTTTGTCGGCTCTCCTCGTGACGTTCCAACAAATGGCTACGGTTTTGCCCCGGACCCAAACCCGACCCACCGAAATGGGTCCGCACTAGTCAAAACCGTAGGTTTTGACAAAGTCAAATACCGGAGGTTTATACTGGGGCAGTCTATTGGTGTAGTGACTTTGTCTGTATGTTTGTCTGTTTGTCTGTCTGAGGCGTTTGGCCACAGCTCGCTGACGAAAAGGCACAGCAACACGCGCGTGGCACGGTTCGATGCGCTAGTTCGGCCCCCAGGTGCCGGTGTCGGTGGCCGGTCCATCAGTTCCACGTGGCACGTGCCACGTGGCGCCACGTGGGGCAGTGCAAGATCCATTTGCCCACACGTGCCGCCCACACGTGTGGACGCAGGGCGACCAAATTCGGTGAGCGGGTAGTCCACATGGGTGCGGAAAATCCTTTGGGGTTGCCGACCCCGAGGGGGGAAACAAAAGCCCCCAGGGGGTAAACCTTTTATCGCGTGGGGTCCTCGGATTTCGGGAAATTTTGATATAGCGACACCAAATTTGGGTAACCGATAGAGGCCGACGAGTGACAGATGATGGTGCCGGTCGCCGCTCGATCGGTGCCACGTGGCACGTGCCACGTGCCGCCACGTGGCCATGGCAAAATATGCTTTCCCAGCCCATACTAGTGGACACAGGGCGACCAAACTCGGTGGGCGGGCAGTTCACATGGGTGCTGAAAAACAATACTGGCTGATTTTCTCGAGGGGCACGTTGTCCCCCTAGGGGGGGGGGGCTAATCTGATATCCCAGGGGTCCTCTGATTGCCGGATTTTATGTTTGCGCTAGCCGCACCAAATTTGGTACACCGATAGAGTTCGACGAGTGACAGATGATGGTGCCGGTCGCCGCTCGATCGGTGCCACGTGCCGCCAAGTGGACATGGCAAAATTTGCTTGCCCACCCCATACCATTGGTCGCAGGGCGACCAAACTCGGTGGGCGGGTAGTCCACATGGGTGCCGAAAAACCATACTCGCTGATTTTCTCGAGGGGGGCATGTTTCCTCCCGTAGAGGGGTTAACCTGATAGCGTGGGGGTCCTCTGATTGTGGGATTTTTCTTCTTGCTAGCCGCACCAAATTTGGTGCGCCGATAGAGCTCGGCGAGTGACAGATGATGGTGTCGGCCGCCGCTCGACCGGTGCTACGTGGCACGTGCCACGTGCCGCCACGTGGCCACTGCAAAGTCTGCTTACCCAGCCGTGCCGCCCATGCCAGTGGACTCAACGCGACCAAAATCGGTGAGCGAGTATTCCTCATGGCTGCGGGGTGACCTTGGTGAGTGGCGACGGTGGCGCCCCCAAAACACGTGCGGCAGGCACGTGCAACTTTTTTTTAGCGGGTTCCTCACTTCGGTCGGCCACTACTCGTGAGTTATGACAGCTATCCGCTCCAAATTTGGTGCTTTTGTGTAGCGCGTGGTCAGGGCTATCTGCTGTAATGCCATATTTGGCGCTGGAGTCCCGGGTTCGAATCCCATCGAGGGCATTTGCTTTTCCTATGCCTTTCTTGTCCAATTATGTTTGTCGGCGCTCCTCGTGACGTTCCAACAAATGGCTACGGTTTTGCCCCGGACCCAAACCCGATCCACCGAAATGGGTCCGCACTAGTCAAAACCGTAGGTTTTGACGAAGTCAAATACCAGAGGTTTATACTGGAGCAGCAGCCTATTTGTGTAGTGACTTTGTCTGTCTGTATGTTTGTCTGTCTGTTTGTTTGTCTGAGGCGTTTGGCCACAGCTCGCTGACGAAGAGGCACAGCAACACGCGCGTGGCACCGTCCGATGCGCCAGTTCCGCCCCCAGGTGCCGGTGCCGGTGGCCGGTCGATTGGTGCCACGTGGAACGTGGTACGTGCCGCCACGTGGGACATTGCAAAATCCATTGTCCCACACGTGCCGCCCACACGTGTGGACGCAGGGCGACCAAATTCGGTGGGTAGGTAGTCCACATGGGTGCGGAAAATCCTTTGCGGTTGCCGACACCGAGGGGGGCAAACGAAAGCCCCCAGGGGGTAAACCTTTTATCGCGTGGGGGTCCTCAGATTTCGAGAAAATTTTGATGTAGCGACACCAAATTTGGTACACCGATAGAGTTCGGCGAGTGACAGATGATGGTGCCGGTCGCCGCTCGATCGGTGCCACGTGGCACGTGCCGCCACGTGGCCATGCAAAATCTGCTTCCTCGTGAAATGATGGCTACGGTTTTGCCCCGGACCCAAACCCGATCCACCAAAATGGGTCCGCACTAGTCAAAACCGTAGGTTTTGACAAAGTCAAATACCGGAGGTTTATACTGGGGCAGCCTATTGGTGTAGTGACTTTGTACGTCTGTATGTATGTTTGTTTGTTTGTCTGCCTGAGGCGTTTGGCCACAGCTCGCTGACGAAGAGGCACAGCAACACGCGCGTAGCACCGTCCGATGCGCCAGTTCGGCCCCCAGGTGGCAGTGCCGGTGGCCGGTTGATCGGTGCCACGTGGCACGTGGTACGTGCCGCCACGTGGGACATTGCAAAATCCATTTGCCCACACGTGACGCCCATACCAGTGGACGCAGGGCGACCAAACTCGTTGGACGGGTAGTCCACATGGGTGCAGAAAATCCTTTGGGGTTGCCGACCCCGAGGGGGGTAAACAAAAGCCCCCAGGGGGGTAAACCTTTTATCGCGTGGGGTCCTCGGATTTCGGGAAATTTTGATGTAGCGACACCAAATTTGGTACACCGATAGAGCTCGACGAGTGACAGATGATGGTACCGGTCGCCGCTCGATCGGTGCCACGTGGCACGTGCCACGTGCCGCCACGTGGCCATGACAAAATATGCTTGCCCAGCCCATACCAGTGGACACAGGGCGACCAAACTCGGTGGGCGGGTAGTCGACATGGGTGCCGAAAAACAAAATTGGCTATTCCCTTCGAGGGGGCACGTTGCCCCCCTTAATGGGGTCAACCTGTACGCATGCGGGGTCCTCGGATTTCGAGAAATTTTGATGTAGCGACACCAAATTTGGTACACCGATAGAGCTCGGCGAGTGACAGATGATGGTGCCGGTCGCCGCTCGATCGGAGCTACGTGGCACGTGCTACGTGCCGCCACGTGGCCATGGTAAAATATGCTTGCCCAGCCCATACCAGTGGGCACAGGGCGACCAAACTCGGTGGGCGGGTAGTCCACATGGGTGCCGAAAAACGATACTGGCTGATTTCCTCGAGGAGGCACGTTGTTACCCCCAGGGGGGGGGGGGGGGGTCAACCTGATATCCCAGGGGTCCTCTGATTCCGGATTTTGTTTTTGCGCTAGCCGCACCAAATTTGGTGCACCGATAGAGCTCGACGAGTGACAGATGATGGTGCCGGTCGCCGCTCGATTGGTGCTACGTGGCACGTGTCACGTGCCGCCACGTGGCCACTGCAAAATCTGCTTACCCAGCCGTGCCGCCCATACCAGTGGACTCAACGCTACCAAAATCGGTGGGCGACTAGTCCTTATGGGTGCGGGGTGACCTTGGAGGGTGGTAAAGGTGGCGCCCCCAAAGCACGTGCGGCAGACACGTGCAATTTTTCTTTATCGAGTTCCTCAATTCGGCCGGCCATTACTCGCGATTTATGACAGCTAGCCGCACCAAATTTGGTATGTGTGGGTAGATTGTGGTTAGGGCTATCTGCTGCTATTCTGTATTTGTCGCTGGAGTCCCGGGTTCGAATCCCAGCGCCGGCATTTGCTTTTTCTTATCTGTTCTTGTCCAATTGTGATTGTCGGCGCTCCTCGTGACGTTCCAACAAATGGCTACGGTTTTGCCCCGGACCCAAACCCGATCCACCGAAATGGGTCCGCACTAGTAAAAGCGACTAATGATAAAAACGAAGTATGTGCAAAATTTAAGTTTAACACCTTAGAATGAACATAGGTTGTATTACCTCATTACTGACGCATTTTAGCAACAGCAAGGTGTGCAATCTTTAAAAAAAAATAAAGTATCATGTTAGGTCAAAGTAGGCAAAGACTACCTCATGGTAGCTCACACACCAATAATCAGCCAATATCAATATTAAGGTTGTACATAAAAGGTGTGATTCAGCAACTAGCCATTTCTTGCAAGAAAGGCACCTCCTGGTGATGCCAATGGTCCAGGTCCGGTCCTTTTATATATTACAGTGAGATATAAACATACATATACCATTTTTGATATTTCCCACAACTCACAAGGCCATGGGTGGATAATTGTTTTCAAAGTTGCCCCGGCCGAGAACAGGGGCGCAACCAAGGGGCCCTAGGAGGCACGTGGCGGTGGATGTCCGTGAAGTAGGTGACGGAATCGGATTCGAATTCAGCGTCGAGTAGCGATTTGCTTCAAAATGTGGGAACAGTTCAATTGGGGCACGCTGATCACGCAAATGACATTCATTTTGACATTTAAGGTCATCTTCAAAATCATCTTCAAGGTCAAAGGACGGGGTGGCTCAAAACGACACGAAGTTATTGTCCGATCGCAAATCAAAATAATGGTATCATTCTATTCCTCGGGTCAATATCTAGGCGCAGCTTTCGAAACCTCAATGGAGGCATATGATCTTGACCCTCATTTTCAGGGTCAAAGGACAAATAACCCGAAGTTATTGTCCGATCGCCAAAATAATGGTCTCATTCGATTCCTCGGGTAAATATCGACCCGATGTTATTGTCTAATTGACAAAATAATGGTCTCATTCAATTCCTCGGGTTAATATCTAGCCACAGCCTTCGCAAACTCACTCGTGGCAAATGACATTGACCCCCATTTTCAAGGTCATAGGACGGGGCGACTCAAAACGACCCGAAGTTAGAAGCCGATTACCAAAATAATGGTCTGATTCGATTCCTCGGGTCAGTATCTGCCGTAACCTTTGCAACCTCACTCGTGGAAAATGACATTGACCCTCAATTTCAAGGTCAAAGGACTCAAAACGACCCGAAGTTATCATCCAATCACCATTGATCTTGAAATTGAGGGACAATGTCATTTGCTACGGGTGAGGTTGCGAAGGCTACGGCTATATATACTGACCCGAGGAATCGAATGAGACCATTATTTTGGCGATCGGACAATAACTTCGGTTAAGATTACCGTGAATGTCAAAATGAATGCAATTTTCGTGATCAGCGTGCCCCAATTGACCTGTCACCACATTTTGAAGCGAATCGCTACTCGACGTTGAATTCGAATCCGAATCCGTCGCTAACTTCATGGACATGCGGGGCGAATCACGATTGAGGGCGTCTCTCCTGGGCGTCTGGACACCGAAGGTGCCACTCTCGAGTGCAGGTGGCGCCCCTTGAGTCGTGAGAGCCGGCGGCACCCCTTTAGATCGGACAATATGCCTCCTTTAGACCGGAGATAACGACCCCAACTGTGCCTCCCCCGAAAATATAAGTTTTCTGACCTGCCCGAGGTGTTCACTAAGACAAAGTTGGCAAGGCTCAGCCTCCTTTTACTACCCCCCCCCCATTTCGAAAGCGCACCAAAAGCGCAATTTTACCCATATTTTTCACAGAAAGTCGTGCCAAGTATGCATTTTTATGCTGGGATTATATTTGCGTTTCTATATTCTTTTTAAATAATAACTAAGGTCTTGCAAACAAAGGTCTCTCAAAAGTGGCCGCCCCGGCCCCGCCGGGGCAACTTTGAAATTGCCCCGACCGCAGCCGGGGCTGCCCTATAGGATTATCCACCCATGCACAAGGCAAACAAATTAGGCGAGAACCAAACATATTATTTTAGTAAGGCAATACATTAATCCCATCACCGAAATGACTAACTTTATCACCGTAAATGACTTAAAATCACCGAAACGTCACACATATTGAGGATTTCGGGCTTCGGCCGATTGACTTCTTTAAAAAATATGTAAACTGGCTCCAAGGGTTAGGTTAGGTGAGGTGAGGTGAGGTGAGGTGAGGTGAAGTGAGGTGAGGTTAGGTGAGGTTAGGTGACGGGAGGTGAGGTTAGGTAAGGTTAGGATAAAAGCTTGAGAAATAAATGGCGATGCTTCAACATGGAAGTCAATGAGAAAGTGGTCATTTCGGTGATGGATTAACCCTCGCCCTACGGGAGCTTTTTTCCCCTTTGCCCTACGGGGGGCTGACAGGCTCCCCTGTTAACTTCCAAACTAAGCAACTTAGAGCAATGCGGTAAGAACCAGCATGTTGCCTGTCATGAGAGGAATCTAACAGTATGCGATTTTTAGGTTTCAGGTCAACGGGTGACCTTCCAAGTCAAGTGAATGACCTCGGATTTACCACGTCCAGAACAGAGATTTACCTCAAAATGAGAAATTGATAAATGTAAATAAAAAGGCATGTTCCTAGACCAGTTATGGCTCAGAAATACAGAAAAGGTAATTATTTGTTCGTATCTTGTCAAAAAAAGTATAAAAAAAGTTATTAAAAAAATGACGTCATCAGTTTCGTACACTTAGAGAGCCATCACTTAGTCAAAAATGAAGATATTGCTTTGAAATTTGGTATGGGTATTGTGCATACTCAGTACTCTCACATATATTGAGGTTTTGCTAATATCTTTGAAAGTTTTGATTTTGTGGGGATTTAAAAACAAAACATTTTTTTACATTTTAGGGGTCAAAACCCCAAAATTTTGAAAATCCGAGATCGCCATTTTAAAGAGAATGGCATTTTGTATCTTTGGTAAATTGCGTTTGCAATTTGTTTCAAAACTCTGTTTTCTACGATTTTGTAAATATTTCTCATTTTTTACCAACATGACGTCATCCAAACATGATTATCTCCCAAACTACTCAACCAATTTCAATTAAAGTTTTACAGCCTACGTATAATTGTTGTAAACTCAACTACCAAAAATTTCAGCAAGATGCATTGCATGTGTAAAAAGTTATTCAAGAAAAACCTCAGGAGGAGGGCCTGTCAGACCTGTAGGGCGAGGGTTAATACCCTGCCTTTTAGGAATAATAAAAGACGTACGTAAAATTAGCAGCTGATTGATATTGCAAAATTATAATTTTGAGGCCCGTCGCATCAGAATTGCATGAAACTTGACAGATAGGTTTTCCTTGCCACGCTGAACACGAAAAACGTAAAATTATCCTGGAACACGGGCTACTTTAAAAGTTATAACGTTTTAAGTTTTGAATGTCTGTCAGTTGAATATCTGGTTAACTTGACGCGGAAAGCTTCTAATTCCTGCGCATTCGTTTCAAAATAAAGGAAGACAGACATTCAAAACTTAAAAAATGTATGAAAGTAGCCCGTGTTCCAGGCTAATCTTACGTTCTTCGTGCTCAGCGTGGCAAGGAGGGTCTACCTGCCAAGTTTCAGGCGATTCTGAGGCGACGGGACTCAAAACTGTAGATCTCTAAAACGGTATAACTCTGAAAGTAGCCCGCGTTCCAGACTAATTTTACGTTTTTCGTGTTCAGCGTGGCAAGTAGGACGTACCTGCCAAGTTTCAAGAATTTATGAGGCTACGTGCCTCAAAATTTAAGATTAACCAATAGATTGATACTACTGGGCAATATCAATCTACTGCTAATTTGACGTAGCTTAATAAAAGAGACAAATATGACGCGGCTATGTCAAATATGTACATTTATTTTGCCCTTAGCAGCCCATAGAGCCGCTAGGTATAGGCTGGTATATGGCTATTGCTTTCAATATTTACGCTGTTTTCACATGCGTTTTTGTTTGATTGATGTTGGATTAGGATATTCTCTTTTAAAATGACTTTTACTGATGTGGCCCTCTACTTTTCAACACCATGAATATCTTGTGAATATCATGAATATCATGAATATCTTATTATCTATCACCAGGTATATCTTGTGAAAATAATGTTTGTCTGGCTAAAAATTGAAGGTAGTGGTAGTCCTAAATTTAAACTCATTTGATTTGGGTCTATGATTATTTGTGGTCTTTTTCCAGCTCAGGATGATTGGTATGCCTTCACGTCTTTCACACACCAAAATATTTATAATATTGTTCAAGTTCTTCATTAAGTGTCAATTTCACCAACATATTTTAGCTCAAAATGTAATATAACTTTTGCCAACCGCGTAAGGGTGCATTATAATGTTAAATGTGTGACCTATCCAGAACTAAGCCCAGTGTAAAATATGCTACACTCAATCTTGTTTTGCTCATGTTTTTATGTTAACACCTATAGATTGCCATTTTGTGGGTGTCTGAAATTTACAAAAATGTTACCCGTTTGTCAGTAAGTAGTGTTGTTCTATAGTGTTTATGACCCAACTGAATATGACCCTACACCCCTGGGTACCTACATAGTCTTTCTCAGTAATTTTGGGATAACATGTTGTACTACCTATTGTTGAATTTTAAATGTTATTTTATGACAAACTTTACTAACATTTTAAAGTTTGTCCTTTTCTGTGTTCATATATTTATTAATTGTTTTGCTATGATTGTTATTGACAAATCCTTTGGTTTTGCGTACCGTTTACACTTTACAGTATGTATTTACTTGGGTAGGCATTCACTGGCTATGTTGGGGTTGTAATATTCATGATTGGGGTTGTAGTTTTTGAGGATGCAGTTGTAGCTACAACCCCAAAAGTATATAAAGTTCCGCATGTGCCCCAGGTTGTATGCTAGACTAGCGAAGCGGTCCTCCATCATGTAAACATACAGACTTAGTGTCATTTGCTGCTCGTAGAAGCATTTCACTTCCGTAATACATATATTGTACGCAGTTTTTCTTCTTCTTATGGCCAGACTAAAAGCTTGATTTTTAGTCGATTTAGCTTGTAATTGCTTACGATGTGTATATTATGCGTTCTATCTCGTTTCTCTCAGGCCGCGTAGATAACGCGCTTCTTCGTTATTTTGTAGCGCATTCTGTTGGCACGACGTGTAGTCAGTATCTTTGCCAGTTTCTGCTTTCTGCTGCCTGTTGTCTCTGGGTATGTGCCATTATTTCGAAGCAATGTGTTGTAGGATGTGCTCAAGTAATGCAATGAAATGTGATACGTGTGTGGGGAAGTTCGGCACTATTTGCGTGCCATATGTGCTCGAATATATTTAGTAAACAGTCACAATGTCTGATGCTGGTCATGAATTGTCGTGATTGCGGAAAGCGAAGAGGTTGTAACCAGTGGCGGCTCGTGGTCTTTAAGTATCTGAGGCCCAACTTCCAAGTCCGAGAGCGCAACGGGAAGGATACGTCCGTATGCTCGTATGCAATACTGAAATTTTCAAATATCTCCGACAAATACTGTGGCTTTGGAACGACCTCAAACAATTTTGGAGGTAAGGTCACTTGACGTGACCTGGTAACCTGACCTGAGATGACGTGAGGTCAAAATGTTAACACAATGTGGGTAATTGTTGCCAGAATAGCTGTGCCAAATTTGCGGTGATATGCGTCGCAGTTTTCCTGCTATTCCCGAAAGACTTAGGGATGGGGTCGACATGACCCCCTCCCAACCAGGGCGAGGGTTAATCTATTCGTCAAATTCAAATAATATTTTCTTAACCTAAAAAAAAAACGCTACCCTACATAATTATCTTATCTATATCAACTCTGTAATTCATCCATCCGTCGAGTTTAAACTAAACCGTACTCCAAACTGTACATTCCAAAGTGGCTCATGACATTTGGGGTGATAATCGTACTACATGGTACCAAAAGTCGCCCTTAGTGGCTGGCTTACATGATGCTGGTAAACGTCTTGCATTGAAGTAGATGACCCGTATGTATATATCGACCCCGGATCTGGATAGAAGAAGCAGTAGCGAACATGGCAACATGCATTTTTCAATAAATAGTATTTAGAAATGTTCGAAACTCAATATGGAAAACTCCTCGACCTCCATACCCGCCTTGACATGTAAATGCCCTCGGGCGTCCTCGCGGTGACGTCACGGGGGATTGCCAGGCCTAGTCGGAACTAAACTTCGCCACGGCCTGTGCAGCTACTTATACGTGCCGAGTTGCAGCGGCCCTGGACGGAGTTTTGGTGCCTTTTTCAGTGGGTTTCGACGCCATTCGTACCCTCTCCCCTCCCATCACCCCCCCCGTATGACCCCCTTTACCAATACCCCTCCTTGCCCCTGTACCACACGGCCGGCCGGGACCTCGGCTCGGATTAAATGCTCGGCAATCTCCTGGACGAAAGACTCCACTCACTAACGCACGTGCTTAACCCGCATTCCATTCGCGGACAGAGGCGTTTTCGTTGCTGTGTTTTGAGTGCAAGACGGACACTACTCAAATAGATATAAAGGAGAGACCGGCGCCTTGTGCTCGCTCCGCGTCGCAATCCCATAGAT
>JAXIVJ010009773.1:47500-49705 GCA_036785665.1 Chirona hameri | reverse complement strand
GCTGTTTGTTGTGCGTGGATGAGTACGCTGAGTTGATGAGTACGCAGTGAGCGCTGCTCCTCACGCTGGGTGTGTATCAGAAGGCACAGCTGGGTGCACTACGTACAGGCAGTGGCGCCACCTGGAGTCGGCCGCCGGCCTCCTGCACGTGCGGCCCGGTCACCACCAGCTCCGGGGACAGCTGGCTGAGGTTGCAGAGCCGCTGACGACCGCCGTCTGAAGCAGACACACCACACAGAGGACCGGGACGGTCAGAGGACACTGCCACAGGCGGCTCTGACGACCGCCGTCTGAGGCAGACACACCACACAGAGGACCGGGACGGTCAGAGGATACTGCCACTGGCGGCTCTGACGACGCCGTCTGAGGCAGACACACACACCACACAGAGGACCGGGACGGTCAGAGGATACTGCCACAGGCGGCTCTGACGACCGCCGTCTGAGGCAGACACACCACACAGAGGACCGGGACGGTCAGAGGATACTGCCACTGGCGGCTCTGACGACGCCGTCTGAGGCAGACACACCACACAGAGGACCGGGACGGTCAGAGGATACTGCCACTGGCGGCTCTGACGACCGCCGTCTGAGGCAGACACACCACACAGAGGACCGGGACGGTCAGAGGATACTGCCACAGGCGGCTCTGACGACGCCGTCTGAGGCAGACACACACACCACACAGAGGACCGGGACGGTCAGAGGATACTGCCACTGGCGGCTCTGACGACCGCCATCTGAGGCAGACACACACCACACAGAGGACCGGGACGGTCAGAGGATACTGCCACAGGCGGCTCTGACGACCGCCATCTGAGGCAGACACACCACACAGAGGACCGGGACGGTCAGAGGATACTGCCACTGGCGGCTCTGACGACGCCGTCTGAGGCAGACACACCACACAGAGGACCGGGACGGTCAGAGGATACTGCCACTGGCGGCTCTGACGACGCCGTCTGAGGCAGACACACACACACCACACAGAGGACCGGGACGGTCAGAGGATACTGCCACAGGCGGCTCTGACGACCGCCATCTGAGGCAGACACACCACACACCACACAGAGGACCGGGACGGTCAGAGGATACTGCCACAGGCGGCTCTGACGACCGCCATCTGAGGCAGACACACCACACAGAGGACCGGGACGGTCAGAGGATACTGCCACAGGCGGCTCTGACGACCGCCGTCTGAGGCAGACACACCACACAGAGGACCGGGACGGTCAGAGGATACTGCCACAGGCGGCTCTGACGACCGCCGTCTGAGGCAGACACACCACACACCACACAGAGGACCGGGACGGTCAGAGGATACTGCCACAGGCGGCTCTGACGACCGCCATCTGAGGCAGACACACCACACAGAGGACCGGGACGGTCAGAGGATACTGCCACAGGCGGCTCTGACGACCGCCATCTGAGGCAGACACACCACACAGAGGACCGGGACGGTCAGAGGATACTGCCACAGGCGGCTCTGACGACGCCGTCTGAGGCAGACACACCACACACCACACAGAGGACCGGGACGGTCAGAGGATACTGCCACAGGCGGCTCTGACGACGCCGTCTGAGGCAGACACACCACACAGAGGCCCGGGACGGTCAGAGGATACTGCCACTGGCGGACAACCATCAGGCAAGTGATGGTAATTGCCGAGGTTATGTGAAGCTTACTGGGGTACTAATCAAGGAAGGAGCATTGTTTGTTTTAAAAAAATACAGCAAGGGAACACTTTGATAAAACAAAATCATGATTTTTGGGGGGCTACAAAGAAGGTCAACAGACTGAATGAAGATCAAAATCCATTGACAATGTGATGCAAATAAGCCACGTTTAGATTCAAGGGGCAGGGTAAAAGGTAATATGTGGTGCATGGCTGACACATGCCACATGACAGGCTGGGCACTGAGCTGGACATGAGACAGAACACAGGGCTGGGCAAGGAACAGAGCATTGGAGAGTATAGCATGCAGTGCAGAGTGGAAGACATGCTAGGACACGGTAAAACAGCGTATGGGTTGAGACAGGGATGGATAGAGCATACACTTGCACCTAGGCAAAAGTAAGGCCCCATGAAGCTGTCAGTGAGAACAACTGAGGAATGAAAGGTAGGGACTGCCAAGGCAAAAGTATCATCCAGTTTTGCACAATATTTGAGTTACCATTCAAACGGAAGACAACAATTATAATTTG
>JAXIVJ010009773.1:0-40000 GCA_036785665.1 Chirona hameri | reverse complement strand
TGTTCCAATGACGTCATGGACGATCCTTATTTTTCCTGTGAATCTTCCTGCGTCGATATATATATCTGCATAGATATGGCGACGATCGTAGTGGACGATCAGTCGTTACACCTTCCAGATTTTTGTTTTGTTTCAACATTGTTAGGTAAGATACATTCTAAATAACATAACAAATACATAATAGTGTCTTTAAAGATGCATAGTGACTAAATAGTGAAGTTTTGAAACATCTAAAACGTTAGGGGCATTGAGTATGTATGACCGAAATCTCCACTGTCCGTTCATGTGTTCCACTTTACCGTGCTTCAACCGGCAGGATGAAAACCTCTTCTGGTTGAGAGCGCTGGAACAGACCCTATTGCTATACAAGATAAATATATTATCCAAAGAAAATTTGTCGCAGCTCGAACAGGATTGATGTTGATGTCGAAAGCGCGTAAGTGTAATCATTGACAATAATAAACCAAAGGAAAACATTATCCAGGTACCGAACACACCATTAGAGACATATTTTGACACATTAAAAAAGTACAGTACCTGTACCACAATCCAAATAACGCCGCCACAAGCCTTCCTCGTGCAATCCAAACTCAACTTGAAATGGCAACGAATGTTCGAAAGGTATTTGGTAGCCTTTGGTAGGGGTATTACTCAAAAATCCTTTCTTTAATTACATACAAGTTTGAAATAGATCATCTTTATCATTCAAAGCAGCACTGTAGTAACAATTTTGATGTAAGTTGTTCCCTTTTTCTATTTTATTCTTATTAGAGTCCAGTGATTTCAAGATAATATTTCATTTTCATGCTTGACATAAAGGGATTTTCCTTGGTTTAGGTATTTCCTCCATTTTTAGCAGTAAAGGCATATTTTGCGCACAATAGACAGAATATTTCCTTACAATGAAGCGGGCAATACAAACGTGAGCAAGGCCCCGGAGTGAGGTTGTGAAATGTGAACTGTTACACACTACAACTGGGTGTTGGTTTTGTCTATCTCTTATAGATGAATGTAGAGATGGGATGTTCTTGCCTTAAAAGGGGCGTTTGAATTGATAAATTCATAGCTGCATTGGACCTAACCGGGTTCGTAACAGAACAAATCTGCAGACGCAGAGAGCTATCCCAATATCAATCTACAGTCTGAGGTGTGGGCTGCACCATGCGAAGATCATCAGCTCCATCATTGGGAGGATTAAATAAACGCGGGAGATTTTCTACCCCATTTGTATCAAAGCCATCCTCTGAAGCAGTGCAAGATGCAGCATGTGAAAACCATTCATCAAAGGGTAAGTAGTAATCAACTAGATAGGTAGGTGTGTGAACACATTTGGTTAGGTATATGATAATTGTGTGCCAATTGATAAAAACCTTTCCATTACAGGTACATCAAGCAAGCCAAATGTTCTGTAAGCATGCAATTTAAGCACTTTTTGTGTTTATTTCAGGTGTCTCATCTGCAGTCCAGAGTGTGCCACAGTCTTTGAAAGGTCAAACTGAAACACCAAATCCAGAGCACTGCAGGAGGCCACTCACAGAAATCCTTAGTCTGCTGAAGCCCCCACACCCTGAAAACTTATCTGTCAGTGTCCCTATACAAGACCAGTGTCAAGCTGCATCTGGCATACCACTGTCAGTGGCAGCTGATCAGAAGCAAACCAGTCTGCTGACTTCTAAGCTGCCATTAAATAGACCTAAACAACAAAGATCTTCTGTACCAACCAGTCAAGCATCAACAAATGGGAATGAACCTAATGTTCCTGAAAGATCAGTCAATGGAGTCAGGTATGCATGGCTATGACTGATATATCACCTTCATGCTCTATTGAAAATACATTATTGATACTCAGCACTGCATCTGCAATGCTGGATTATGTACTATCAATTTAGTTGCCATTGTACTGATTGACAACAAACTATAATTGTACTGATTGACAACAAACTATATTTTAGGACTTGATAGTTGATACACCTACTAATATGTTTAATTATTTTTCTTTATTGAAAAAAAGTTCTTGCATCCCTGTCAATAATTGTCACTTTAACCTTAATTTACATGCAGGTATTTTGATGTCATCTGGTGTAAGAAGTCTGCCCGGAAGCACAAGAAGTGGGAGGGGGACGCTGTCATGGAGGTCCACCGGCGGCATGTGATCCTGACGGTAAGTACGTCTTGTTTGCTTTGTAGCTTGGGGTTGGGGGAGTCTCAAGCATGCTCTTGTTCACGTTTGGTGGTCGATCTCGTTCACGTTTGGTGGTCGATTTTGGATCGTTTCAGCGTTCGCCGTTTGCTCCTGATCAGGACGACCTGAGGGAATGGCGGTATGATACTCAGTAATGGATCAACTGTGAAGAGGAAGATGATACCAACCACTGAGTGGGTCGTTTTTGTCTTGCAGCCTTGCTGGGATTCAAACTATCGCAGAGATAATGATTCAGACTAGATATTACTATGTCTATTATATATGTTAAATTTTTCAAGCATTATACCAGATATTAACAATTCCCTTGTTGAATGTTACACTGATTGTGTTAGCTTCAACATGATTGCTAAAATATTTCATGTATGTATCTATTGCATGTTTCCCAGGACCTGGACGGGAAGGAGATCGGTCAGTGCTCCAGCTACAAGATTAAGGAGCTGGAGGAGCTCTGCGATGGGAGTCGGCTGTCAGTCGGCGGCAAGGAAGTCGAGGTCAGTTCGCTGTAGACCCGAACAAAACCAGACTAAAACGTCCAGACAGGACGCGTCTCAGTCAGGTACGCTAATTTTTTGTGGCAATTTTTCATTTTCGATTTAACAAGAATTGGCGTTCGAATTACGAGGTTGCTTTCCACGGTCATGTTCGTGGTTCGTCACGTGTGTGTGTTGCCGGTCGATTTCTTCCCCCCGCGTCGGCCTCTGACGCTGCGCCGCCCACTCTGACCTCAGATCCAGAACTCGGTCAGCGCCGAGCAGTACCTGGCCGGCACTGCCGCCGCTGCCAGCACCGCGTCGGAGCAGACCGCGCCCGCCGCTGAGCCGCCCCCGCCCCCACCGCCGCCGCCCAGCCGGCCGTTCGTCAGTCCCCTGGCGGGCGCGTCGCCCAGACGCCCTGGGGGCGGCCCGGTGCAGCCTCGGTTCGACCCGCGGACGCCAGGGGCGCTAGTGATGCCGCGGCCATCAGCCCAATACCAGGTAAATACATGCAGCTCAACTAGGCCACGAGAGGAACATATCATTGAATGTCTTTGCTGGTCTAGACTGAACCATGCCTATTTAGTTATTTTATTTAGTTCTCAATGTTGCTAATAGACGTTAACGGTCAGAAATCACCCAACCAGAGCAGAAGTATACATTGATATTGAGATGTAGCTTCGTGCTGCTCATTTCCCGCCTGCAGCTTAGTGCTTAACCCTCGCCGTTCGGGGGAGGGGGGGGGGGGGGGTAGACGCGCCCTAAGTTTTTCGAGGATAGCGTAAAAACAGCGGTGCGTAGCCCCGCCAAATTTAGCACAGCTGTTAAGCCATCAATTACCCACATTTTGTGAAAGTTTTGACCTCAGGTCATCTCAGGGCAGGTCACCAGGCCAGGTCACGGGACCAGTGTACCAAAATTCCATTTTTGCTTGGGTGTCAGAGTGGGAAATTTGAACCAAAAAGACCACGAGAGTGAAAAATTAAATGATACAATATTTATTTCTGTTTTGAATCTGAAAGCAGTATTAAGCAGAAAGCAGTATAGAAAGCAGTAAAACGATAGTTTGTGTTGAAGTCATGTACTTTTAGTAAATATTTATGTCAGAATCAATATCACAATTCATAATTTGGGAGTGGAAAACTCGCTCCTAAAATGGGGAATGACAGTGGAAAATTATTCCTATTTGGGTGTCATTTCCCACCCAAAACGACACATTTTGGGACACTGCACGGGACCCCACCTCCAAAAAGTTTGCGGTCGTACTTCAGCCACAGATTTCTGTCTGATCTTTTTCAAACTTACAGGATTTTATACCTACAATTCGTATTCCTCGGGTTTTGTATATCCGGTGACCTAAGGTCGGGTTAATTTCGTGACTTCCCCATTATAAGTCAATGGGGAAATATTCAAATGCCTCCTATTCCGAGGTTACGCATGATATCAGTCCAATTGCTTCTGTATCATGTTATCATAGGCCATTCTTGATGACCCAGGTGCAATTTTTGTTCAGTGGCCCTTACAGGGTCAGCTGAGGTCATCCGAGGTCACCAGCACTTTTTTGTTGTCAATAACTCGATCGAATGGAGATAGAGAAGCGAAGCCGGCACCAATGTGTTTGTCTCGTCGAGACACGTCTCCCAATGTGCAACATGACTTACTTGGGTCACTACTTGACCTTGACCTGAGGTAAAAAAAAATAAGTTGACCTAACCTGGTGACCATGAATATGATCAAAAGCGCCTTGACGAGAAAAACACGATGGTGTCAAAATAAGTCCCGTATCTTTATTAGGTAACGAGTTATTTGCTAAAAACTGTTTTGCCCAAAAATATGTGATGACACCTTAGCGATTGCATTTTTTAAGAGCTTTCTATTGCTTTTTTCCGTTTGTTTCTAGCTATCATAGTTCCCGAGATATTTTGGGGTTTCTGGAGCAAAGTCCTGAAACTGGAAAATCTGACTTTTGATGACCTCTGGTGACCTCAATATTGACCTGAGCCAAACATGACCGAAAGGTTTCAAAACGATTTTTGACGAGCCTTCAAACCGTATTTTCGGTTGTCTACGTCCCACAGGAGCCGAGCTCGAGGTGGGGGGGGGAGGGGGGGGGGGGGGTTGAAACGCCCCACCCCTCGGCACGGCGAAAGTGGCGCCTAGCACCGGCACGGCGCGGGTTAATCAAATAAGTCGATCAATATTCCCAATATTACAATGGTCGCCAGTATCTCACCTGTCCTCACCGGTGTCCCGCTTCCCTCTGTGTCAGTGGAAGTACAACAGTGGTGACGGCGTCCGGCCGGTGGTGGACGTGGTCGTGGACCCGCACATCTCGCGCCACCTGCGGCCGCACCAGCGCGCCGGCGTCACCTTCCTGTACCAGTGCGTGATGGGCTTCCACGCCGAGCTGGGCCGCGGCGCCGTGCTGGCCGACGAGATGGGACTCGGCAAGACGCTCCAGTGTATCGCGCTCATCTGGTACGGGAGCTCACCCGGCTGCAGCTAGACAACATTGTAATGCACCATCTGTGTGACGTTACATTGTAATGCACCATCATATTGGCTGTGTGACGTTACATTGTAATGCACCATCATATTGGCTGTGTGACGTTACATTGTAATGCACCATCATATTGGCTGTATGTGACGTTACATTGTAATGCACCATCATATTGGCTGTATGTGACGTTACATTGTAATGCACCATCATATTGGCTGTGTGACGTTACATTGTAATGCACCATCATATTGGCTGTGTGACGTTACATTGTAATGCACCATCATATTGGCTGTATGTGACGTTACATTGTAATGCACCATCATATTGGCTGTATGTGACGTTACATTGTAATGCATCATCATATTGGCTGTGTGACGTTACATTGTAATGCACCATCATATTGGCTGTATGTGACGTTACATTGTAATGCACCATCATATTGGCTGTATGTGACGTTACATTGTAATGCACCATCATATTGGCTGTATGTGACGTTACATTGTAATGCACCATCATATTGGCTGTATGACGTTACATTGTAATGCACCATCATATTGGTTGTATGTGACGTTACATTGTAATGCACCATCATATTGGCTGTGTGACGTTACATTGTAATGCACCATCATATTGGCTGTATGTGACGTTACATTGTAATGCACCATCATATTGGCTGTGTGACGTTACATTGTAATGCACCATCATATTGGCTGTATGTGACGTTACATTGTAATGCACCATCATATTGGCTGTGTGACGTTACATTGTAATGCACCATCATATTGGCTGTATGTGACGTTACATTGTAATGCACCATCATATTGGCTGTGTGACGTTACATTGTAATGCACCATCATATTGGCTGTGTGACGTTACATTGTAATGCACCATCATATTGGCTGTATGTGACGTTACATTGTAATGCACCATCATATTGGCTGTATGTGACGTTACATTGTAATGCACCATCATATTGGCTGTGTGACGTTACATTGTAATGCACCATCATATTGGCTGTATGTGACGTTACATTGTAATGCACCATCATATTGGCTGTATGTGACGTTACATTGTAATGCACCATCATATTGGCTGTATGTGACGTTACATTGTAATGCACCATCATATTGGCTGTGTGACGTTACATTGTAATGCACCATCATATTGGCTGTGTGACGTTACATTGTAATGCACCATCATATTGGCTGTATGTGACGTTACATTGTAATGCACCATCATATTGGCTGTATGTGACGTTAACTTGTAATGCACCATCATATTGGCTGTATGACGTTACATTGTAATGCACCATCATATTGGTTGTATGTGACGTTACATTGTAATGCACCATCATATTGGCTGTGTGACGTTACATTGTAATGCACCATCATATTGGCTGTGTGACGTTACATTGTAATGCACCATCATATTGGCTGTGTGACGTTACATTGTAATGCACCATCATATTGGCTGTATGTGACGTTACATTGTAATGCACCATCATATTGGCTGTATGTGACGTTACATTGTAATGCACCATCATATTGGCTGTGTGTGACGTTACATTGTAATGCACCATCATATTGGCTGTATGTGACGTTACATTGTAATGCACCATCATATTGGCTGTGTGACGTTACATTGTAATGCACCATCATATTGGCTGTATGTGACGTTGCATTGTAATGCACCATCATATTGGCTGTATGTGACGTTACATTGTAATGCACCATCATATTGGCTGTATGTGACGTTACATTGTAATGCACCATCATATTGGCTGTGTGACGTTACATTGTAATGCACCATCATTGGCTGTGTGACGTTACATTGTAATGCACCATCATATTGGCTGTATGTGACGTTACATTGTAATGCACCATCATATTGGCTGTATGTGACGTTACATTGTAATGCACCATCATATTGGCTGTATGTGACATTACATTGTAATGCACCATCATATTGGCTGTATGTGACGTTACATTGTAATGCACCATCATATTGGCTGTATGTGACATTACATTGTAATGCACCATCATATTGGCTGTGTGACGTTACATTGTAATGCACCATCATATTGGCTGTATGTGACGTTACATTGTAATGCACTATCATATTGGCTGTGTGACGTTACATTGTAATGCACCATCATATTGGCTGTGTGACGTTACATTGTAATGCACCATCATATTGGCTGTATGTGACGTTACATTGTAATGCACCATTATATTGGCTGTATGTGACATTACATTGTAATGCACCATCATATTGGCTGTGTGACGTTACATTGTAATGCACCATCATATTGGCTGTATGTGACGTTACATTGTAATGCACTATCATATTGGCTGTGTGACGTTACATTGTAATGCACCATCATATTGGCTGTGTGACGTTACATTGTAATGCACCATCATATTGGCTGTATGTGACGTTACATTGTAATGCACCATTATATTGGCTGTATGTGACGTTACATTGTAATGGACCATCATATTGGCTGTGTGACGTTACATTGTAATGCACCATCATATTGGCTGTATGACGTTGCATTGTAATGCACCATTATATTGGCTGTATGACGTTACATTGTAATGCACCATCATATTGGCTGTATGTGACGTTACATTGTAATGGACCATCATATTGGCTATGTGACGTTACATTGTAATGCACCATCATATTGGCTGTATGTGACGTTACATTGTAATGCACCATCATATTGGCTGTGTGACGTTACATTGTAATGCACCATCATATTGGCTGTATGTGACGTTACATTGTAATGCACCATCATATTGGCTGTATGTGACGTTACATTGTAATGCACCATCATATTGGCTGTGTGACGTTACATTGTAATGCACCATCATATTGGCTGTATGTGACGTTACATTGTAATGCACCATCATATTGGCTGTATGTGACGTTACATTGTAATGGACCATCATATTGGCTGTATGTGACGTTACATTGTAATGCACCATCATATTGGCTGTATGTGACGTTACATTGTAATGCACCATCATATTGGCTGTATGTGACGTTACATTGTAATGGACCATCATATTGGCTGTATGTGACGTTACATTGTAATGCACCATCATATTGGCTGTATGACGTTACATTGTAATGCACCATTATATTGGCTGTATGACGTTACATTGTAATGCACCATCATATTGGCTGTATGTGACGTTACATTGTAATGGACCATCATATTGGCTATGTGACGTTACATTGTAATGCACCATCATATTGGCTGTATGTGACGTTACATTGTAATGCACCATCATATTGGCTGTGTGACGTTACATTGTAATGCACCATCATATTGGCTGTATGTGACGTTACATTGTAATGCACCATCATATTGGCTGTATGTGACGTTACATTGTAATGCACCATCATATTGGCTGTGTGACGTTACATTGTAATGCACCATCATATTGGCTGTATGTGACGTTACATTGTAATGCACCATCATATTGGCTGTATGTGACGTTACATTGTAATGGACCATCATATTGGCTGTATGTGACGTTACATTGTAATGCACCATCATATTGGCTGTATGTGACGTTACATTGTAATGCACCATCATATTGGCTGTATGTGACGTTACATTGTAATGGACCATCATATTGGCTGTATGTGACGTTACATTGTAATGCACCATCATATTGGCTGTATGTGACGTTACATTGTAATGCACCATCATATTGGCTGTATGTGACGTTACATTGTAATGCACCATCATATTGGTTGTATGTGACGTTACATTGTAATGCACCATCATATTGGCTGTATGTGACGTTACATTGTAATGCACCATCATATTGGCTGTGTGACGTTACATTGTAATGCACCATCATATTGGCTGTATGTGACGTTACATTGTAATGCACCATCATATTGGCTGTATGTGACGTTACATTGTAATGCACCATCATATTGGTTGTATGTGACGTTACATTGTAATGCACCATCATATTGGCTGTATGTGACGTTACACCTGAGCAATTCATTCAAAAACGTGCTAAAATGGAGTCCGGGAATCCATCCAAGAGTATGCATCATTAGGCAGTATAAAAGACGCACATGCTTCTAAGGCACCTTATTGTCTTGTCCCGAATATTGTCACAAGAGGCCGTGTGTTTTTCAGGACGCTGCTGAAGCAGGGTCCATTCGGCGGTGAGCCGGTGATGCGCCGGGCGCTGGTGGTCACCCCCTCCAGTCTGGTCAGAAACTGGGTTAAGGAGTTCGACAAGTGGCTCGGCAAGGAACGTCTCTCTGTGTTCGCCGTCGATCAGGTGGGCCGGCTCAGCTGACATAGTAGTACTCTGGAAGGCGGCGCGACGATACGATAGGAAGCCGCTGCCCATGCGGGGTTAACTGGATGCAGCGAGACTGGACCAGATGACATTGCAATGAAAGTCAGTATTCCTCACGGAATACTCTTGATATGTTGTTGGTGATTACGAGTGGACACAGTTCGGACGTTATATACTGCGGCTCGCCATGTTAACCTCGCCACGTTAGCAGCGCTCAGCCGCTGGTCGGCATATCATCAATTGCTACAACATTGCGTGGCCCGCTCTGACCTGTATATGGCACGTTTGTGACTCGTCTGTGACCTTCCCGTGACTCGTCTGTGACCTTTGGTGGCCTGTGGTGACATGTGTTGTCCTTGGGTGGCCTGTGGTGACATGTGGTGACCTGTGGTGACCTGCGGTGACCTGCGGTGACCTGCGGTGACCTGCGGTGACCTGCGGTGACCTGCGGTGACCTGCGGTGGCCTGTGGTGGCCTGTGGTGGCCTGTGGTGGCCTGTGGTGACCTGTGGTGACCTGTGGTGACCTGTGGTGACCTGTGGTGACCTGTGGTGACCTGTGGTGACCTGTGGTGACCTGTGGTGACCTGTGGTGACCTGTGGTGACCTGTGGTGACCTGTGGTGACCTGTGGTGACCTGTGGTGACCTGTGGTGACCTGTGGTGACCTGTGGTGACCTGTGGTGACCTGTGGTGACCTGTGGTGACCTGTGGTGACCTGTGGTGACCTGTGGTGACCTGTGGTGACCTGTGGTGACCTGTGGTGACCTGTGGTGACCTGTGGTGACCTGTGGTGACCTGTGGTGACCTGTGGTGACCTGTGGTGACCTGTGGTGACCTGTGGTGACCTGTGGTGACCTGTGGTGACCTGTGGTGACCTGTGGTGACCTGTGGTGACCTGTGGTGACCTGTGGTGACCTGTGGTGACCTGTGGTGACCTGTGGTGACCTGTGGTGACCTGTGGTGACCTGTGGTGACCTGTGGTGACCTGTGGTGACCTGTGGTGACCTGTGGTGACCTGTGGTGACCTGTGATGACCTGTGGTGACCTGTGGTGACCTGTGGTGACCTGTGGTGACCTGTGGTGACCTGTGGTGACCTGTGGTGACCTGTGGTGACCTGTGGTGACCTGTGGTGACCTGTGGTGACCTGTGGTGACCTGTGGTGACCTGTGGTGACCAGTGGTGACCTGTGGTGACCTGTGGTGACCTGTGGTGACATGTGGTGGCCTGTGGTGGCCTGTGGTGGCCTGTGGTGGCCTGTGGTGGCCTGTGGTGGCCTGTGGTGGCCTGTGGTGGCCTGTGGTGGCCTGTGGTGGCCTGTGGTGGCCTGTGGTGGCCTGTGGTGGCCTGTGGTGGCCTGTGGTGGCCTGTGGTGGCCTGTGGTGGCCTGTGGTGGCCTGTGGTGGCCTGTGGTGGCCTGTGGTGGCCTGTGGTGGCCTGTGGTGGCCTGTGGTGGCCTGTGGTGGCCTGTGGTGGCCTGTGGTGGCCTGTGGTGGCCTGTGGTGGCCTGTGGTGGCCTGTGGTGGCCTGTGGTGGCCTGTGGTGGCCTGTGGTGGCCTGTGGTGGCCTGTGATGGCCTGTGATGGCCTGTGATGGCCTGTGATGGCCTGTGGTGGCCTGTGGTGACCTGTGGTGACCTGTGGTGACCTGTGGTACAGACCCACTCTGTGCGGGAGTTCGCCGGCGGCCGGATCAGTCCGGTGCTGATTATCTCGTATGAGATGGCCGTGCGCAGTCTGGCGGAGCTGCAGAAGTGCCAGTTCGACCTGATGGTCTGCGACGAGGGACACCGCCTGAAGAACGCCGCCATCAAGACCACCACGGTCAGTCACCCGGCGGGGAACACATCACTGAGGAGAGTCTGGGCGGCGTGCTGAGTGCAGAGCAGCTGCCTTGCTATCCAGTGACAGCGATCTTGACCACCGTCCATGTTGTCACGGAGACCAGTTCAGAACGTCTCACGTCCAGGTCTGGCGCCATTATATTGCGTACTAGATTTACCATCATTTTAAGTTTGCAGTTGTTTTGCCCAGTTGCTGTGTTTATTCAGCTTGTGGCCTGTACATTAGGTGTGTTGCTCTTTTCCTCAGGCGCTGACCTCTCTGGAGTGTGCGCGTCGAGTCCTGATGGCTGGCACGCCGGTACAGAACGGTCTGCTCTTTTCCTCAGGCGCTGACCTCTCTGGAGTGTGCGCGTCGAGTCCTGATGACTGGCACGCCGGTACAGAACGGTCTGCTCTTTTCCTCAGGCGCTGACCTCTCTGGAGTGTGCGCGTCGAGTCCTGATGACTGGCACGCCGGCACAGAACGGTCTGCTCTTTTCCTCAGGCGCTGACCTCTCTGGAGTGTGCGCGTCGAGTCCTGATGACTGGCACGCCGGTACAGAACGGTCTGCTCTTTTCCTCAGGCGCTGACCTCTCTGGAGTGTGCGCGTCGAGTCCTGATGACTGGCACGCCGGTACAGAACGGTCTGCTCTTTTCCTCAGGCGCTGACCTCTCTGGAGTGTGCGCGTCGAGTCCTGATGACTGGCACGCCGGTACAGAACGGTCTGCTCTTTTCCTCAGGCGCTGACCTCTCTGGAGTGTGCGCGTCGAGTCCTGATGACTGGCACGCCGGTACAGAACGGTCTGCTCTTTTCCTCAGGCGCTGACCTCTCTGGAGTGTGCGCGTCGGGTCCTGATGACTGGCACGCCGGTACAGAACGGTCTGCTCTTTTCCTCAGGCGCTGACCTCTCTGGAGTGTGCGCGTCGAGTCCTGATGACTGGCACGCCGGCACAGAACGGTCTGCTCTTTTCCTCAGGCACTGACCTCTCTGGAGTGTGCGCGTCGAGTCCTGATGACTGGCACGCCGGTACAGAACGGTCTGCTCTTTTCCTCAGGCGCTGACCTCTCTGGAGTGTGCGCGTCGAGTCCTGATGACTGGCACGCCGGTACAGAACGATCTGCTCGAGTTCTTCTCGCTGCTACAGTTCGTCAACCCCGGGGCGCTCAGCTCGCTCGGCGGTGAGCACGAAGGGCCTCTGGGCACAGCGCAGGGTGACCGGGGGCTGCAGGGTACCTGGAACAGTGCGGAGCTTATCTCAACGTTTCAGAAGAGCGAATTGAGAGACAATTATGGCTGCTACGGGTTACGGTCCATAGTCAGAGTTAAACGACCATGTCATCCCGGATGACATGGTCGATGTTGTGAACACAGGTCTACTGGCCGTTCATGGTCCAGCTAAAGTTGACACTCTAATACCGACTATAATTGACTTCGATGCACAGGTCGCTGCTGGGCCCGGATCAGCTGACATGCGTTTTGTTGGCGTTTGCAGTGGCACGAGTGACACCAATATTGTTGTTTGTGTGCGTCAGAGTTCCGGCGTGACTTTGAGCGTCCTGTGGTGGAGGGCCGCCAGCCGGGGGCGTCTGAGGAGGTGCGCGGACTGGGCGAGGAGCGGGCTGAACAGCTCGCCAACATCACAGACAGGTCCGTGGACATTACGGTAGACTGTAGACTAGCTCCGGTACGGTAGACTGTAGACTGTAGCCTGTAGCTCCGGTACGGTATACTGTATACTGTAGCTCCGGTACGGTAGACTAGACTGTAGCCCCGGTACGGTAGACTGTAGACTGTAGCCCCGGTACGGTAGACTAGACTGTAGCCCCGGTACGGTAGACTGTAGACTAGACTGTAGCCCCGGTACGGTGGACTGTTTACTGTAGCCCCGGTACGGTAGACTGTAGACTGTAGCCCCGGTACGGTAGACTGTAGACAGTAGCCCCGGTACGGTGGACTGTAGACTGTAGCCCCGGTACGGTAAACTGTAGAATGTAGCCCCGGTACGGTAGACTGTAGACTGTAGCCCCGGTGCGGTAGACTGTAGCCCCGGTACGGTAGACTGTAGACTGTAGCCCCGGTACGGTAGGCTAGACTGTAGCCCCGGTACGGTAGACTGTAGACTGTAGCCCCGGTACGGTAGACTAGACTGTAGCTCCGGTACGGTAGACTAGACTGTAGCCCCGGTACGGTAGACTGTAGACTGTAGCCCCGGTACGGTAGACTAGACTGTAGCCCCGGTACGGTGGACTGTATACTGTAGCCCCGGTACGGTAGACTGTAGACTGTAGCCCCGGTACGGTAGACTAGACTGTAGCCCCGGTACGGTGGACTGTAGACTGTAGCCCCGGTACGGTATACTAGACTGTAGCCCCGGTACGGTAGACTGCAGACTGTAGCCCCGGTACGGTAGACTGTAGACTGTAGCCCCGGTACGGTAGACTGTAGACTAGCCCCGGTACGGTAGACTAGACTGTAGCCCCGATACGGTAGACTGTAGACAGTAGCTCCGGTACGGTAGACTAGACTGTAGCCCCGGTACGGTAGACTGTAGACTGTAGCCCCGGTACGGTAGACTGCAGACTGTAGCCCCGGTACGGTAGACTGTAGACTGTAGCCCCGGTACGGTAGACTGTAGACTAGCCCCGGTACGGTAGACTAGACTGTAGCCCCGATACGGTAGACTGTAGACAGTAGCCCCGGTACGGTAGACTGTAGACTGTAGCTCCGGTACGGTAGACTAGACTGTAGCCCCGGTACGGTAGACTGTAGACAGTAGCTCCGGTACGGTAGACTAGACTGTAGCCCCGGTACGGTAGACTAGACTGTAGCCCCGATACGGTAGACTGTAGACAGTAGCTCCGGTACGGTAGACTGCAGACTGTAGCCCCGGTACGGTAGACTGTAGACTGTAGCCCCGGTACGGTAGACTGTAGACTAGCCCCGGTACGGTAGACTAGACTGTAGCCCCGATACGGTAGACTGTAGACTGTAGCCCCGGTACGGTAGACTGTAGACTAGCCCCGGTACGGTAGACTAGACTGTAGCCCCGATACGGTAGACTGTAGACAGTAGCTCCGGTACGGTAGACTAGACTGTAGCCCCGGTACGGTAGACTGTAGACAGTAGCTCCGGTACGGTATACTAGACTGTAGCCCCGGTACGGTAGACTGTAGACTGTAGCCCCGGTACGGTAGACTGTAGACTGTAGCCCCGGTACGGTAGACTGTAGACTAGCCCCGGTACGGTATACTAGACTGTAGCCCCGGTACGGTAGACTGCAGACTGTAGCACCGGTACGGTAGACTGTAAACTGTAACCCCGGTACGGTAGACTGTAGACTGTAGCCCCGGTACGGTAGACTGTAGACTGTAGCCCCGGTACGGTAGACTGTAGACTGTACGGTAGACTAGACTGTAGCCCCGGTACGGTAGACTGTAGCCCCGGTACGGTAGACTGTAGACTGTAGCCCCGGTACGGTAGACTGTAGACTGTAGAGACGCCTGGCCAGTCCTGCACAGAGGTCCCGAACCATGCAGATCTCAGAACCACGGTACCGTCACCGCAATGTCGGTGCGCTGTCGACCAGTTCTGTCTTTCGCCCATCTCGTGTCAACGCTTGAGTTACCTCTGACATTAATTCAACATTATCTGAAACTCCTGTGTCAGTGTGCTGGCTCGCTAGTCGCTGGGCGGTCAGTATATGTATGCAATGTGTGCAGTTCCGTTCTTTCGGTGCAGACATCGTTTCTCGGTCGTTGTGCACACGTACAGGTTCATCCTGCGCCGGACCCAGGAGGTGCTGGACCGCTACCTGCCGCCCAAAGTGGAGACGGTGGTCTTCTGTCGACCCTCGCCGCTGCAGGTATGAACGGACTGATGACGGACTGAACCGCCGCCCTGTATGAACGGACTGAACCGCCGCCCTGTATGAACGGACTGAACCGCCGCCCTGTATGAACGGACTGATGACGGACTGAACCGCCGCCCTGTATGAACGGACTGAACCGCCGCCCTGTATGAACGGACTGAACCGCCGCCCTGTATGAGCGGACTGATGACGGACTGAACCGCCGCCCTGTATGAACGGACTGATGACGGACTGAACCGCCGCCCTGTATGAACGGACTGAACCGCCGCCCTGTATGAACGGACTGAACCGCCGCCCTGTATGAACGGACTGATGACGGACTGAACCGCCGCCCTGTATGAACGGACTGAACCGCCGCCCTGTATGAACGGACTGAACCGCCGCCCTGTATGAGCGGACTGATGACGGACTGAACCGCCGCCCTGTATGAACGGACTGAACCGCCGCCCTGTATGAACGGACTGAACCGCCGCCCTGTATGAGCGGACTGATGACGGACTGAACCGCCGCCCTGTATGAACGGACTGATGACGGACTGAACCGCCGCCCTGTATGAACGGACTGAGCCGCCGCCCTGTATGAACGGACTGAACCGCCGCCCTGTATGAACGGACTGATGACGGACTGAACCGCCGCCCTGTATGAACGGACTGAACCGCCGCCCTGTATGAACGGACTGATGACGGACTGAACCGCCGCCCTGTATGAACGGACTGATGACGGACTGAACCGCCGCCCTGTATGAACGGACTGATGACGGACTGAACCGCCGCCCTGTATGAACGGACTGAACCGCCGCCCTGTATGAACGGACTGATGACGGACTGAACCGCCGCCCTGTATGAACGGACTGATGACGGACTGAACCGCCGCCCTGTATGAACGGACTGAACCGCCGCCCTGTATGAACGGACTGAACCGCCGCCCTGTATGAACGGACTGATGACGGACTGAACCGCCGCCCTGTATGAACGGACTGATGACGGACTGAACCGCCGCCCTGTATGAACGGACTGAACCGCCGCCCTGTATGAACGGACTGATGACGGACTGAACCGCCGCCCTGTATGAACGGACTGAACCGCCGCCCTGTATGAACGGACTGAACCGCCGCCCTGTATGAACGGACTGAACCGCCGCCCTGTATGAGCGGACTGATGACGGACTGAACCGCCGCCCTGTATGAACGGACTGAACCGCCGCCCTGTATGAACGGACTGAACCGCCGCCCTGTATGAGCGGACTGATGACGGACTGAACCGCCGCCCTGTATGAACGGACTGATGACCGACTGAACCGCCGCCCTGTATGAACGGACTGAACCGCCGCCCTGTATGAACGGACTGAACCGCCGCCCTGTATGAACGGACTGATGACGGACTGAACCGCCGCCCTGTATGAACGGACTGAACCGCCGCCCTGTATGAACGGACTGAACCGCCGCCCTGTATGAGCGGACTGATGACGGACTGAACCGCCGCCCTGTATGAACGGACTGATGACGGACTGAACCGCCGCCCTGTATGAACGGACTGAACCGCCGCCCTGTATGAACGGACTGAACCGCCGCCCTGTATGAACGGACTGATGACGGACTGAACCGCCGCCCTGTATGAACGGACTGAACCGCCGCCCTGTATGAACGGACTGAACCGCCGCCCTGTATGAGCGGACTGATGACGGACTGAACCGCCGCCCTGTATGAACGGACTGAACCGCCGCCCTGTATGAACGGACTGAACCGCCGCCCTGTATGAGCGGACTGATGACGGACTGAACCGCCGCCCTGTATGAACGGACTGATGACGGACTGAACCGCCGCCCTGTATGAACGGACTGAACCGCCGCCCTGTATGAACGGACTGAACCGCCGCCCTGTATGAACGGACTGATGACGGACTGAACCGCCGCCCTGTATGAACGGACTGAACCGCCGCCCTGTATGAACGGACTGATGACGGACTGAACCGCCGCCCTGTATGAACGGACTGATGACGGACTGAACCGCCGCCCTGTATGAACGGACTGATGACGGACTGAACCGCCGCCCTGTATGAACGGACTGAACCGCCGCCCTGTATGAACGGACTGATGACGGACTGAACCGCCGCCCTGTATGAACGGACTGATGACGGACTGAACCGCCGCCCTGTATGAACGGACTGAACCGCCGCCCTGTATGAACGGACTGATGACGGACTGAACCGCCGCCATGTATGAACGGACTGATGACGGACTGAACCGCCGCCCTGTATGAACGGACTGAACCGCCGCCCTGTATGAACGGACTGATGACGGACTGAACCGCCGCCCTGTATGAACGGACTGAACCGCCGCCCTGTATGAACGGACTGAACCGCCGCCCTGTATGAGCGGACTGATGACGGACTGAACCGCCGCCCTGTATGAACGGACTGAACCGCCGCCCTGTATGAACGGACTGCACCGCCGCCCTGTATGAACGGACTGAACCGCCGCCCTGTATGAGCGGACTGATGACGGACTGAACCGCCGCCCTGTATGAACGGACTGATGACGGACTGAACCGCCGCCCTGTATGAACGGACTGAACCGCCGCCCTGTATGAACGGACTGAACCGCCGCCCTGTATGAACGGACTGAACCGCCGCCCTGTATGAACGGACTGATGACGGACTGAACCGCCGCCCTGTATGAACGGACTGAACCGCCGCCCTGTATGAACGGACTGATGACGGACTGAACCGCCGCCCTGTATGAACGGACTGATGACGGACTGAACCGCCGCCCTGTATGAACGGACTGAACTGCCGCCCTGTATGAACGGACTGATGACGGACTGAACCGCCGCCCTGTATGAACGGACTGATGACGGACTGAACCGCCGCCCTGTATGAACGGACTGAACCGCCGCCCTGTATGAACGGACTGATGACGGACTGAACCGCCGCCCTGTATGAACGGACTGATGACGGACTGAACCGCCGCCTTGTATGAACGGACTGAACCGCCGCCCTGTATGAACGGACTGATGACGGACTGAACCGCCGCCCTGTATGAACGGACTGAACCGCCGCCCTGTATGAACGGACTGATGACGGACTGAACCGCCGTCCTGTATGAACGGACTGAACCGCCGCCCTGTATGAACGGACTGAACCGCCGCCCTGTATGAGCGGACTGATGACGGACTGAACCGCCGCCCTGTATGAACGGACTGATGACGGACTGAACCGCCGCCCTGTATGAACGGGCTGAACCGCCGCCCTGTATGAGCGGACTGATGACGGACTGAACCGCCGCCCTGTATGAACGGACTGAACCGCCGCCCTGTATGAATGGACTGAACCGCCGCCCTGTATGAACGGACTGAACCCCCGCCCTGTATGAACGGACTGAACCGCCGCCCTGTATGAACGGACTGAACCCCCGCCCTGTATGAACGGACTGAACCCCCGCCCTGTATGAACGGACTGAACCCCCGCCCTGTATGAACGGACTGAACCGCCGCCCTGTATGAAAGGACTGAACCCCCGCCCTGTATGAACGGACTGAACCTCTGCCCTGTATGAACGGACTGAACCCCCGCCCTGTATGAACGGACTGAACCGCCGCCCTGTATGAACGGACTGAACCCCCGCCCTGTATGAACGGACTGAACCCCCGCCCTGTATGAACGGACTGAACCCCTGTCCTGTATGCACGGACTGAACCCCCGCCCTGTATGAACGGACTGAACCCCTGCCCTGTATGAACGGACTGAACCTCCGCCCTGTATGAACGGACTGAACCCCCGCCCTGTATGAACGGACTGAACCCCCGCCCTGTATGAACGGACTGAAGCCCCGCCCTGTATGAACGGACTGAACCCCCGCCCTGTATGAACGGACTGAACCCCCGCCCTGTATGAACGGACTGAACCCCCGCCCTGTATGAACGGACTGAACCGCCGCCCTGTATGAACGGACTGAACCCCTGCCCTGTATGAACGGATTGAACCCCCGCCCTGTATGAACGGACTGAACCGCCGCCCTGTATGAACGGACTGAACCGCCGCCCTGTATGAACGGACTGAACCCCCGCCCTGTATGAACGGACTGAACCCCCGCCCTGTATGAACGGACTGAACCCCTGTCCTGTATGCACGGACTGAACCCCCGCCCTGTATGAAAGGACTGAACCCCTGCCCTGTATGAACGGACTGAACCTCCGCCCTGTATGAACGAACTGAACCCCCGCCCTGTATGAACGGACTGAACCCCCGCCCTGTATGAACGGACTGAAGCCCCGCCCTGTATGAACGGACTGAACCCCCGCCCTGTATGAACGGACTGAACCCCCGCCCTGTATGAACGGACTGAACCCCCGCCCTGTATGAACGGACTGAACCTCTGCCCTGTATGAACGGACTGAACCGCCGCCCTGTATGAACGGACTGAACCCCTGCCCTGTATGAACGGACTGAACCCCTGCCCTGTATGAACAGACTGAACCTCCGCCCTGTATGAACGGACTGAACCCCCGCCCTGTATGAACGGACTGAACCCCCGCCCTGTATGAACGGACTGAACCCCCGCCCTGTATGAACGGACTGAACCCCCGCCCTGTATGAACGGACTGAACCCCCACCCTGTATGAACGGACTGAACCCCCGTCCTGTATGAACGGACTGAACCCCCGCCCTGTATGAACGGACTGAGCCCCCGCCCTGTATGAACGGACTGAACCGCCGGTCACTGGACGGCTGGATCAGTCGTCTGGACGGTTGGATCAGTCGTCTGGGCGGTTGGATCAGTCGTCTGGACGGTTGGATCAGTCGTCTGGACGGTTGGATCAGTCGTCTGGACGGTTGGATCAGTCGTCTGGACGGTTGGATCAGTCGTCTGGGCGGTTGGATCAGTCGTCGGGACGGTTGGATCAGTCGTCTGGACGGTTGGATCAGTCGTCTGGACGGTTGGATCGGTCGTCTGGGCGGTTGGATCAGTCATCTGGACGGCTCGATCAGTCGTCTGGCCGGTTCGATCAGTCGTCAGGACGGTTGGATCAGTCGTCTGGACGGTTGGATCAGTCGTCTGGACGGTTGGATCAGTCGTCTGGACGGCTGGATCAGTCGTCTGGACAGTTGGATCAGTCGTCTGGACGGTTGGATCAGTCGTCTGAACGGTTGGATCAGTCGTCTGGACGGTTGGATCAGTCGTCTGGACGGCTGGATCAGTCGTCAGGACGGCTGGATCAGTCGTGCCGTCAGCACCGCTGAACACTGGGCAGCTGGCTGGATTGCACCAGCTGAGCTGTGCCACACATTTCACGAATGCGCGGTAAATGTGTTGAAGTTCCACACGAAGCTTATAATGGAAGGTTGTGTGTGTGGCCCCGTGTCACCCCTTCTGTGACCCCGTGCGTGACCCCGTGTGACCCCTTGTGACCCCGTGTAGCCCCGTGTGACCCCGTGTGACCCCGTGTGGCCCCGTGTCACCCCGTCTGTGACTCCGTGCGTGGCCCTGTGTGGTCCCGTGTGACCCCGTGTGACCCCGTGTGACCCCGTGTAGCCCCGTGTGACCCTGTGTGACCCCGTGTAGCCCCGTGTGACCCCGTGTGACCCCGTGTGACCCGACACATGGTGTGTGTCGGTCAGGAGGAGATGTACAGCCGGGAGCTGCAGAGCCGTGAGCTGCAGCAGCTCCTCAGCAGCGACAGCTCGGCCGCCGGCACCGCTCACCTGGTCTACATCGCTCTACTGAGGAAACTCTGCAACCACCCGACACTGCTGCACACCGCTGCCGAGAAACAGGAGGTACTGGGCTGACCTGACCTGACCTGACCTGACCCGACCTGACCCGACCTGACCCGACCTGACCCGACCTGACCCGACCTGACCCGACCTGACCCGACCTGACCCGACCTGACCCGACCTGACCCGACCTGACCCGACCTGACCCGACCTGACCCGACCTGACCCGACCTGACCCGACCTGACCCGACCTGACCCGACCTGACCCGACCTGACCCGACCTGACCTGACCTGACCTGACCTGACCTGACCTGACCCGACCCTACCCGACCCGCCCTGACATGACCTGACCTGACCTGACCTGACCCACCTGACCTGACCTGACCGGAACTGACCCGACTGAAGCTGATCATATCCGATCGGCGAAATCATTGCTGAACAACACATTAACCCGCGAGTTACTGGGGCATATTTCATAACGCGACTTACTGGGGGGGGGGGTATTTCCCCTCTCCCCCCCCCCCCCCCCCCCCTCCCCCTCGGATCTCCGGAACTACTGGACGGAATGTAAAATTCAAACGGCATTCGATAGCCCTGGTAAATTTATCGAGGGAAACATAATATTGTTGGCCTCGGGGTCACCGATGACGTCACAGGTCAGGTCAAGTACAACATGTTTGACCGTGTCAAAAGGTCTCGATGGATGGAATTGTCGCGCAAAATTGCGATATTAAACGCATAATCTGTCGATAAATCGGTATGATTCGTGTGTCTGACACTTCTAAGTACCTTTCTAAGCTGTTTATGACCTTGGGTCAGGGCAAGGTCATCCGTGGTCACGAGGTCAAACTGCAGATTACGGTCATTAGGCGTTGTAACACATGTTTATGGGTGTGTATTTCGTCTAGAATTCTAAAAATGACAGAACATTGTTTGTTCCATATAAATAGAAGTAAAAAGCAAAAACGGAAATGTGTTTTATGCATAGTAACGCTGTGAGAGGTGGTCGATTTGTGTCATTTGAAGGTCATAAGTCAGTCATTTGTTAAGATATCGACTTCAAATTTGGTACACGTATTCACCGCACACATCTCGATCACATATATTCCGGTTTTGGATCATTCTGAGTTTTTCTCGAAAATTTTGTAAAAACAAAAAAAATGTATTTGGATTTTTCAAAATTTTGAATTTGAAAAAACTAACAAATCGGAGATAGCAGTTTGATAGCCCGGTCTATTTTCAGTAATTGTATTTAAGACAATTGAGTTTATATCAAACATCGTACCTTGACAGCGTTCTCCGCAAACCATTATTTTGCAACAAAACCCGAAGAACATGACGTCACTCTGACGTCATTCCCAGTTTACCTATCATAACCTCATATTTTTCCTTGTGCCAACATGTGTAGAATTGATGTGAGAGAAGGTACTGCAAGTTTGGTGACGATACCGGTGTTTCTTTAGGAGTTATTGGAAAATAACGGGAGGGGGGCAAAAAATAGCCCCCCCCCCCCCGCCCAGTAACTCGCGGGTTAAAACGCACAACATAAACACAGTGCATTCGATCCGAAACGTAGTGCCTCCGAACTTCACTCGGCTCTGATCTGCTGCATCCCCGGCAATCCAGTGTTGGCGGGTCGCCGGCGGCCGGTATATGGTGACGTGTTATCGTCTGTGCCTCCTTCTGCCGTCAGTCGTCGCTGCTGTCCAGACCGCAGCGGGGTTTGCCGGCCGCGCTGGACGGCCCTCAGCCTCAGTGGGGTCTGCCGGCCACGCTGGACGGCCCTCAGCCTCAGTGGGGTATGCCGGCCGCGCTGGACGGCCCTCAGCCTCAGTGGGGTATGCCGGCCGCGCTGGACGGCCCTCAGCCTCAGCGGGGTCTGCTGGCCGCGCCGGACGGCCCTCAGCCTCAGCGGGGTCTGCCGGCCGCGCTGGACGGCCCTCAGCCTCAGCGGGGTCTGCTGGCCGCGCTGGACGGCCCTCAGCCTCAGCTGTGTACTCGTATATGGTGACGTGTTATCGTCTGTGACTCCTTCTGCCGTCAGTCGTCGCTGCTGTCCAGACCGCAGCGGGGTCTGCCGGCCGCGCTGGACGGCCCTCAGCCTCAGCTGGTTGTGGAGCACTCCGGCAAGATGGCCGTGCTGTGCTGTCTGCTGCAGAGCCTGCAGCCGAAACAGAAGGTGGTACTCATCTCTTACTATACAAAGGTGAGTGACGCGTGCCCGCTGTACACATGCCGGATCACCAGACTGGTCAGAAACCCTGGTGGGTTTCGTGGTGAGATGAGACGACGCGGTGAGATGACAATGCTGCGGATCAATAAACATCGCTGACAGCTCGGGTAGTTTTCTGACGTGCAGTGAAACGTGCCATCACGCAGAGACGATGTGCTGGTTTCAAAATGATGTGACATTTCGATGTATATGTGACTTTGTCGATGATTTTTTGCTATATGAGCAATAAAGACAAAATTAGTTTTCTGTTCAATTCAACATATTTATTTTGTACATGTTTGTTGATCAGAAAAACTTCACTCGAAGGATTGAACGATTTCAGTCCATTGGAGATAAAAACTCCGTTGATTTTACCAAAGCCATGGTTCCATTTCAGACGCTCGACCTCCTGGCGGAGTTGTGCCAGCAGCTTCAGTTAGGCTTCCTTCGCCTAGATGGCAGCACACCTGCAACGAAGCGGCAGTCGCTCGTGGACCAGTTCAATAACTCATACTCAAGTGAAGGTACGCTACGCTCGAATCCGGGAAACGTGTTCCTTTGTTTTTCCAATGAAACCTTGCTGATTGGTCTTAGAACGCCTCCCGTTGTAGGACCATTGTAGGACCATTGTAGAACCACTGTAGGACCACTGTAGGACCACTGTGGACCACTGTAGGACCACTGTAGGACCACTGTAGGACCACTGTAGGACCACTGTAGGACCACTGTAGGACCACTGTAGGACCACTGTAGGACCACTGTAGGACCACTGTACCCTAACCGGGCCGTCCGTCTGCCGGGGCAGCGGTGTTCCTGTTGTCGGCCAAGGCGGGCGGAGTGGGTCTGAACCTGGTGGGCGCCTCCTCCATCGTGCTGTTCGACCTCGACTGGAACCCGGCCAACGACCTGCAGGCGCTGGCCCGCGTCTGGAGGGACGGACAGAAGCACACCACACGGGTGTACAGGTCAGCTTCACAGGACAAATATAACATTGTTCTCCATTCGTCCATCCAGGTTATAGACTGGCGCTTTGTAATTCGTTTGTTTGTTTCTTGTCTGACTTGGTCCGCTTGATTACTGTCCTCGAAATGGCGAATGGCCACCAGTCACCAGCTCCTCTGTTACCGTGTTTGTTTCTTGTCTGACTTGGTCCGCTTGATTACTGTCCTCGAAATGGCGAATGGTGCCCTGCTGTTGATACAGACTCTAGAGCCCGATAATTTACCCCTCGCTGTTTGATCTGCCTCGCTGTTTGATCTGTTTGATCGAATGGTGCCGTGCTGTTGGTACAGACTCCAGAGCCCGGTAATTTACCCCTCGCTGTTTGATCTGCCTCGCTGTTTGATCTGCCTCGCTGTTTGATCTGTTTGATCGAATGGTGCCGTGCTGTTGGTACAGACTCCAGAGCCCGGTAATTTACCCCTCGCTGTTTGATCTGCCTCGCTGTTTGATCTGCCTCGCTGTTTGATCTGTTTGATCGAATGGTGCCCTGCTGTTGATACAGACTCCAGAGGCCGATAATTTACCCCTCGCTGTTTGATCTGCCTCGCTGTTTGATCTGTTTGATCGAATGGTGCCGTGCTGTTGGTACAGACTCCAGAGCCCGGTAATTTACCCCTCGCTGTTTGATCTGCCTCGCTGTTTGATCTGCCTCGCTGTTTGATCTGTTTGATCGAATGGTGCCCTGCTGTTGATACAGACTCCAGAGGCCGGTAATTTACCCCTCGCTGTTTGATATGCCTCGCTGCTTGATCTGCCTCGCTGTTTGATCTGTTGGATCGAATGGTGCCGTGCTGTTGATACAGACTCCAGAGGCCGATAATTTACCCCTCGCTGTTTGATCTGCCTCGCTGTTTGATCTGTTTGATCGAATGGTGCCGTGCTGTTGGTACAGACTCCAGAGCCCGGTAATTTACCCCTCGCTGTTTGATCTGCCTCGCTGTTTGATCTGCCTCGCTGTTTGATCTGTTTGATCGAATGGTGCCCTGCTGTTGATACAGACTCCAGAGGCCGGTAATTTACCCCTCGCTGTTTGATATGCCTCGCTGTTTGATCTGCCTCGCTGTTTGATCTGTTTGATCGAATGGTGCCGTGCTGTTGATACAGACTCCAGAGGCCGATAATTTACCCCTCGCTGTTTGATCTGCCTCGCTGTTTGATCTGTTTGATCGAATGGTGCCGTGCTGTTGATACAGACTCCAGAGGCCGATAATTTACCCCTCGCTGTTTGATCTGCCTCGCTGTTTGATCTGTTGGATCGAATGGTGCCGTGCTATTGGTACAGACTCCAGAGGCCGGTAATTTACCCCTCGCTGTTTGATCTGCCTCGCTGTTTGATCTGTTTGATCGAATGGTGCCGTGCTGTTGATACAGACTCCAGAAGCCGGTAATTTACCCCTCGCTGTTTGATCTGCCTCGCTGTTTGATCTGCCTCGCTGTTTGATCTGTTTGATCGAATGGTGCCGTGCTGTTGATACAGACTCCAGAGCCCGGTAATTTACCCCTCGCTGTTTGATCTGCCTCGCTGTTTGATCTGTTTGATCCAATGGTGCCGTGCTGTTGATACAGACTCCAGAAGCCGGTAATTTACCCCTCGCTGTTTGATCTGCCTCGCTGTTTGATCTGTTTGATCGAATGGTGCCGTGCTGTTGATACAGACTCCAGAGCCCGGTAATTTACCCCTCGCTGTTTGATCTGCCTCGCTGTTTGATCTGTTTGATCGAATGGTGCCGTGCTGTTGATACAGACTCCAGAGGCCGGTAATTTACCCCTCGCTGTTTGATCTGCCTCGCTGTTTGATCTGTTTGATCGAATGGTGCCGTGCTGTTGATACAGACTCCAGAGCCCGGTAATTTACCCCTCGCTGTTTGATCTGCCTCGCTGTTTGATCTGTTTGATCGAATGGTGCCGTGCTGTTGATACAGACTCCAGAGCCCGGTAATTTACCCCTCGCTGTTTGATCTGCCTCGCTGTTTGATCTGTTTGATCGAATGGTGCCCTGCTGTTGATACAAACTCCAGAGCCCGGTAATTTACCCCTCGCTGTTTGATCTACCTCGCTGTTTGATCTGTTTGATCGAATGGTGCCCTGCTGTTGATACAGACTCCAGAGGCCGGTAATTTACCCCTCGCTGTTTGATATGCCTCGCTGTTTGATCTGTTTGATCGAATGGTGCCGTGCTGTTGATACAGACTCCAGAGCCCGGTAATTTACCCCTCGCTGTTTGATCTGCCTCGCTGTTTGATATGCCTCGCTGTTTGATATGCCTCGCTGTTTGATCTGTTTGATCGAATGGTGCCGTGCTGTTGATACAGACTCCAGAGGCCGGTAATTTACCCCTCGCTGTTTGATCTGCCTCGCTGTTTGATCTGTTCGATCTGCCTCGCTGTTTGATCTGTTTGATCGAATGGTGCCCTGCTGTTGATACAGACTCCAGAGCCCGGTAATTTACCCCTCGCTGTTTGATCTGTTTGATCGAATGGTGCCCTGCTGTTGATACAGACTCCAGAGGCCGGTAATTTACCCCTCGCTGTTTGATCTGTTTGATCGAATGGTGCCGTGCTGTTGATACAGACTCCAGAGGCCGGTAATTTACCCCTCGCTGTTTGATCTGTTTGATCGAATGGTGCCCTGCTGTTGATACAGACTCCAGAGTCCGGTAATTTACCCCTCGCTGTTTGATCTGTTTGATCGAATGGTGCCCTGCTGTTGATACAGACTCCAGAGGCCGGTAATTTACCCCTCGCTGTTTGATCTGTTTGATCGAATGGTGCCGTGCTGTTGATACAGACTCCAGAGGCCGGTAATTTACCCCTCGCTGTTTGATCTGCCTCGCTGTTTGATCTGTTGGATCGAATGGTGCCCTGCTGTTGATACAGACTCCAGAGGCCGATAATTTACCCCTCGCTGAAGATCTGTTTGATCGAATGGTGCCGTGCTGTTGATACAGACTCCAGAGGCCGGTAATTTACCCCTCGCTTTTTGATCTGCCTCGCTGTTTGATCTGTTGGATCGAATGGTGCCGTGCTGTTGATACAGACTCCAGAGGCCGGTAATTTACCCCTCGCTGTTTGATCTGCCTCGCTGTTTGATCTGTTTGATCGAATGGTGCCGTGCTGTTGATACAGACTCCAGAGCCCGGTAATTTACCCCTCGCTGTTTGATCTGCCTCGCTGTTTGATCTGCCTCGCTGTTTGATCTGTTTGATCGAATGGTGCCCTGCTGTTGATACAGACTCCAGAGGCCGGTAATTTACCCCTCGCTGTTTGATATGCCTCGCTGTTTGATCTGTTTGATCGAATGGTGCCGTGCTGTTGATACAGACTCCAGAGCCCGATAATTTACCCCTCGCTGTTTGATCTGCCTCGCTGTTTGATCTGTTTGATCGAATGGTGCCGTGCTGTTGATACAGACTCCAGAGGCCGGTAATTTACCCCTCGCTGTTTGATCTGCCTCGCTGTTTGATCTGTTTGATCGAATGGTGCCGTGCTGTTGATACAGACTCCAGAGGCCGGTAATTTACCCCTTGCTGTTTGATCTGCCTCGCTGTTTGATCTGTTTGATCGAATGGTGCCGTGCTGTTGATACAGACTCCAGAGGCCGGTAATTTACCCCTCGCTGTTTGATCTGCCTCGCTGTTTGATCTGTTTGATCTGCCTCGCTGTTTGATCTGTTTGATCGAATGGTGCCCTGCTGTTGATACAGACTCCAGAGCCCGGTAATTTACCCCTCGCTGTTTGATCTGTTTGATCGAATGGTGCCGTGCTGTTGATACAGACTCCAGAGGCCGGTAATTTACCCCTCGCTGTTTGATCTGCCTCGCTGTTTGATCTGTTGGATCGAATGGTGCCCTGCTGTTGATACAGACTCCAGAGGCCGATAATTTACCCCTCGATGAAGATCTGTTTGATCGAATGGTGCCGTGCTGTTGATACAGACTCCAGAGGCTGGTAATTTACCCCTCGCTGTTTGATCTGCCTCGTTGTTTGATCTGTTTGATCGAATGGTGCCGTGCTGTTGATACAGACTCCAGAGGCCGGTAATTTACCCCTCGCTGTTTGATCTGCCTCGCTGTTTGATCTGTTGGATCGAATGGTGCCGTGCTGTTGATACAGACTCCAGAGGCCGGTAATTTACCCCTCGCTATTTGATCTGCCTCGCTGTTTGATCTGTTTGATCGAATGGTGCCGTTCTGTTGATACAGACTCCAGAGCCCGGTAATTTACCCCTCGCTGTTTGATCTGCCTCGCTGTTTGATCTGCCTCGCTGTTTGATCTGTTTGATCGAATGGTGCCCTGCTGTTGATACAGACTCCAGAGGCCGGTAATTTACCCCTCGCTGTTTGATATGCCTCGCTGTTTCATCTGTTTGATCGAATGGTACCGTGCTGTTGATACAGACTCCAGAGCCCGATAATTTACCCCTCGCTGTTTGATCTGCCTCGCTGTTTGATCTGTTTGATCGAATGGTTCCGTGCTGTTGATACAGACTCCAGAGGCCGGTAATTTACCCCTCGCTGTTTGATCTGTTGGATCGAATGGTGCCGTGCTGTTGATACCGACTCCAGAGGCCGGTAATTTACCCCTCGCTGTTTGATCTGCCTCGCTGTTTGATCTGTTTGATCTGCCTCGCTGTTTGATCTGTTTGATCTGCCTCGCTGTTTGATCTGTTTGATCTGCCTCGCTGTTTGATCTGTTTGATCGAATGGTGCCCTGCTGTTGATACAGACTCCAGAGGCCGATAATTTACCCCTCGCTGTTTGATCTGCCTCGCTGTTTGATCTGTTTGATCGAATGGTGCCCTGCTGTTGATACAGACTCCAGAGGCCGGTAATTTACCCGCTGTTTGATCTATTTGATCGAATGGTGCCGTGCTGTTGATACAGACACCAGAGCCCGATAATTTACCCCTCGCTGTTTGATCTGCCTCGCTGTTTGATCTGTTTGATCGAATGGTGCCGTGCTGTTGATACAGACTCCAGAGGCCGATAATTTACCCCTCGCTGTTTGATCTGCCTCGCTGTTTGATCTGTTGGATCGAATGGTGCCGTGCCGTTGATACAGACTCCAGAGCCCGGTAATTTACCCCTCGCTGTTTGATCTGCCTCGCTGTTTGATCTGTTTGATCGAATGGTGCCGTGCTGTTGATACAGACTCCAGAGCCCGATAATTTACCCCTCGCTGTTTGATCTGCCTCGCTGTTTGATCTGTTTGATCGAATGGTGCCGTGCTGTTGATACAGACTCCAGAGCCCGGTAATTTACCCCTCGCTGTTTGATCTGCCTCGCTGTTTGATCTGTTTGATCGAATGGTGCCGTGCTGTTGATACAGACTCCAGAGGCCGGTAATTTACCCCTCGCTGTTTGATCTGCCTCGCTGTTTGATCTGTTTATCTGCCTCGCTGTTTGATCTGTTTGATCGAATGGTGCCCTGCTGTTGATACAGACTCCAGAGCCCGGTAATTTACCCGTCGCTGTTTGATCTGTTTGATCGAATGGTGCCCTGCTGTTGATACAGACTCCAGAGGCCGGTAATTTACCCCTCGCTGTTTGATCTGTTTGATCGAATGGTGCCCTGCGGTTGATACAGACTCCAGAGGCCGATAATTTACCCCTCGCTGAAGATCTGTTTGATCGAATGGTGCCGTGCTGTTGATACAGACTCCAGAGGCCGGTAATTTACCCCTCGCTGTTTGATCTGCCTCGCTGTTTGGTCTGTTGGATCGAATGGTGCCCTGCTGTTGATACAGACTCCAGAGGCCGATAATTTACCCCTCGCTGAAGATCTGTTTGATCGAATGGTGCCGTGCTGTTGATACAGACTCCAGAGGCCGATAATTTACCCCTCGCTGTTTGATCTGCCTCGCTGTTTGATCTGTTGGATCGAATGGTGCCGTGCTGTTGATACAGACTTCAGAGGCCGATAATTTACCCCTCGCTGTTTGATCTGCCTCGTTGTTTGATCTGTTTGATCGAATGGTGCCGTGCTGTTGATACAGACTCCAGAGGCCGATAATTTACCCCTCGCTGTTTGATCTGCCTCGCTGTTTGATCTGTTTGATCGAATGGTGCCGTGCTGTTGATACAGACTCCAGAGGCCGGTAATTTACCCCTCGCTGTTTGATCTGCCTCGCTGTTTGATCTGTTTGATCGAATGGTGCCGTGGTGTTGATACCGACTCCAGAGGCCGGTAATTTACCCCTCGCTGTTTGATCTGCCTCGCTGTTTGATCTGTTTGATCGAATGGTGCCGTGCTGTTGATACAGACTCCAGAGCCCGGTAATTTACCCCTCGCTGTTTGATCTACCTCGCTGTTTGATCTGTTTGATCGAATGGTGCCCTGCTGTTGATACAGACTCCAGAGGCCGGTAATTTACCCCTCGCTGTTTGATATGCCTCGCTGTTTGATCTGTTTGATCGAATGGTGCCGTGCTGTTGATACAGACTCCAGAGCCCGGTAATTTACCCCTCGCTGTTTGATCTGCCTCGCTGTTTGATATGCCTCGCTGTTTGATATGCCTCGCTGTTTGATCTGTTTGATCGAATGGTGCCGTGCTGTTGATACAGACTCCAGAGGCCGGTAATTTACCCCTCGCTGTTTGATCTGCCTCGCTGTTTGATCTGTTCGATCTGCCTCGCTGTTTGATCTGTTTGATCGAATGGTGCCCTGCTGTTGATACAGACTCCAGAGCCCGGTAATTTACCCCTCGCTGTTTGATCTGCTTGATTGAATGGTGCCCTGCTGTTGATACAGACTCCAGAGGCCGGTAATTTACCCCTCGCTGTTTGATCTGTTTGATCGAATGGTGCCGTGCTGTTGATACAGACTCCAGAGGCCGGTAATTTACCCCTCGCTGTTTGATCTGTTTGATCGAATGGTGCCCTGCTGTTGATACAGACTCCAGAGTCCGGTAATTTACCCCTCGCTGTTTGATCTGTTTCATCGAATGGTGCCCTGCTGTTGATACAGACTCCAGAGGCCGGTAATTTACCCCTCGCTGTTTGATCTGCCTCGCTGTTTGATCTGTTTGATCGAATGGTGCCGTGCTGTTGATACAGACTCCAGAGCCCGATAATTTACCCCTCGCTGTTTGATCTGCCTCGCTGTTTGATCTGTTTGATCGAATGGTGCCCTGCTGTTGATACAGACTCCAGAGCCCGGTAATTTACCCCTCGCTGTTTGATCTGTTTGATCGAATGGTGCCGTGCTGTTGATACAGACTCCAGAGGCCGGTAATTTACCCCTCGCTGTTTGATATGCCTCGCTGTTTGATCTGTTTGATCGAATGGTGCCGTGCTGTTGATACAGACTCCAGAGCCCGGTAATTTACCCCTCGCTGTTTGATCTGTTTGATCGAATGGTGCCGTGCTGTTGATACAGACTCCAGAGGCCGGTAATTTACCCCTCGCTGTTTGATCTGGACCCGGCGTAGTGTCTGCTGCTGCTGCTGCTGCTGACTGATTTGAGCAGTGCCTATGTTGCCTGTGCTGCAGACTGCTGACCACGGGTACGATCGAGGAGAAGATTTACCAGCGTCAGATCAGTAAGCAGGGTCTGAGTGCGGCCGTCGTGGACTCCGGACAGCCGCGGTCTGCGGCCCACTTCACCAGGGACGAACTGCGGGTCAGTATGGTGACGCGCCAACACGGGGCGAACCTTCAATTAGGGAGACTCAGTAGCTTAACGAAAATAGCTTTAAGACAATGCCTTGCTGCATAACATGACCAAACGCATTCCATACCTCAAGCCAATGCATATATTGCAGTTGCTTAGCCTGTTGTTTGTGATAGGTAGTATATCGCCGTCGCCGTTTTGTCAATGCTGAGGCTACTTCTTTGTCAATGTCAGTGATGCAAGTAACCAAGCGCCTCAGCTTGATCGAGTTCACTTTTGCCTCCGTCAGGACCTGTTTTCGTTAGAGGACGGCGCGGCCTGCAGTACACACGAGCTGCTGGGCTGCAGCTGTGACCTGGCCGGCGGGCCGTGTGACGTCACCACTGCAGACGTCGAGGAGGAGGGGCAGACTCAGCAGCCGCCGCCGGCCGAACTGCGGCCCTGTCAGCTCGGTCAGTGGAGACGGGGCGGCACTGACAAGTCAGACAGACAGCGGGGGAACCGAGGGCGGGACAGGCCGGATATGTGGCTGGGATCTGAGGGCGGGACAGGCCGGATATGTGGATGGGATCTGAGGGCGGGACAGGCCGGATATGTGGCTGGGATCTGAGGGCGGGACAGGCCGGATATGTGTCTGGGATCTGAGGGCGGGACAGGCCGGATATGTGGCTGGGGATCTGAGGGCTGGACAGACCGGATATGTGGCTGGGATCTGAGGGCGGGACAGGCCGGATATGTGGCTGGAATCTGAGGACGGGACAGGCCGGATATGTGTCTGGGATCTGAGGGCGGGACAGGCCGGATATGTGGCTGGGGATCTGAGGGCGGGACAGGCCGGATATGTGGCTGGGGATCTGAGGGCGGGACAGGCCGGATTTGTGGCTGGGGATCCGAGGGCGGGACAGGCCGGATATGTGGCTATGAGGGCTATATGAGGGCTGGGTGTAGTGGATAGTGCAGATATCACGACGGTTTGTACAGTGAGCACTGCGTCGACTCTCTCCTGATGATAGGCCCAGTGGTTCGTGGTGTGTACAGTGAGCACTGCGTCGACTCTCTCCTGATGATAGGCCCAGTGGTTCGTGGTTTGTTTGTTACTGCCCACTCGGACCGTATGCGTGTTACCAGCTAGATGGTGGACTTTGTTGCTGCCGGTGGTAGTGCACCAGTCTGTCGGTGTTGACGGTACCTCCCTCTGTCGGTAGCTGTCGCTCAGTCACTCCTGACGCTCTGCTCAGTCACTCCTGACGCTCTGCTCAGTCACTCCTGACGCTCTACTCAGTCACTCCTGACGCTCTGCTCAGTCACACCTGACGCTCTGCTCAGTCACTCCTGACGCTCTGCTCAGTCACTCCTGACGCTCTGCTAAGTCACTACTGACGCTCTGCTCAGTCACTCCTGACGCTCTGCTCAGTCACTCCTGACGCTCTTCTCAGTCACTCCTGACGCTCTGCTCAGTCACTCCTGACGCTCTGCTCAGTCACTCCTGACGCTCTGCTCAGTCACTCCTGACGCTCTGCTCAGTCACTCCTGACGCTCTGCTCAGTCACTCCTGACGCTCTGCTCAGTCACTCCTGGCGCTCTGCTCAGTCACTCCTGGCGCTCTGCTCAGTCACTCCTGGCGCTCTGCTCAGTCACTCCTGACGCTCTGCTCAGTCACTCCTGACGCTCTGCTCAGTCACTCCTGAAGCTCTGCTCAGTCACTCCTGGCGCTCTGCTCAGTCACTCCTGAAGCTCTGCTCAGTCACTCCTGGCGCTCTGCTCAGTCACTCCTGACGCTCTGCTCAGTCACTCCTGACGCTCTGCTAAGTCACTCCTGACGCTCTGCTCAGTCACTCCTGACGCTCTGCTCGGTCACTCCTGACGCTCTTCTCGGTCACTCCTGACGCTCTGACCGTCTGTGTGTCCCAGGGCCGACAGACCCGTCCGCCGCCGCCGCCGCCGCCGCCGCCGCCGCCGCCGCCGCCTCTGGAGGCCGCCACACGGGCATGGAGCGGCTGCTGGAGTGGCAGCACTTCGGCTCACCGCTGGACCCCGACCTGATCCAGGTGAGCCCCGGTCCACACCCGTAGCGACCGGGCTAGAACAGCTGCACTGCACCCATCGCACTATATACATTTGCCAACATCTGTTTGATATAAATGTGTTAGAGATGTGCTCCTCACAATTTGATATAAATGTGTTAGAGATGTGCTCCTCATAATTTGATATAAATGTGTTAGAGATGTGCTCCTCACAATTTGATATAAATGTGTTAGAGATGTGCTCCTCACAATTTGATATAAATGTGTTTGAGATTTGCTCCTCAGAATTGGATATAAATGTGTTAAAGATATGCTCCTCAGAATTTGATATAAATGTGTTAGAGATGTGCTCCGCAGAATTTGATATAAATGTGTTCGAGATGTGCTCCTCAGAATTTGATATAAATGTGTTTGAGATGTACTCCTCAGAATTTGATATAAATGTGTTAGAGATGTGCTCCTCACAATTTGATATAAATGTGTTAGAGATGTGCTCCTCACAATTGGATATAAATGTGTTTGAGATTTGCTCCTCAGAATTGGATATAAATGTGATAAAGATATGCTCCTCAGAATTGGATATAAATGTGTTAGAGATGTGCTCCTCATAATTTGATATAAATGTGTTAGAGATGTGCTCCTCATAATTTTATATAAATGTGTTAGAGATGTGCTCCTCATAATTTGCTATAAATGTGTTAGAGATGTGCTCCGCAGAATTTGATATAAATGTGTTAGAGATGTGCTCCTCAGAATTTGATATAAATGTGTTCGAGATGTGCTCCTCAGAATTTGATATAAATGTGTTTGAGATGTGCTCCTCAGAATTTGATATAAATGTGTTAGAGATGTGCTCCCCAGAACGTGATGCTGTAGTTATATTCCCAAAGCTTTTGTAGTTTGGATATGAGCCTAATTACCGAGCATTGACGGAGCCATGTATTGCTATATTGCGTGTATTGCATGTATATTGTGCCTGACGTGGAGTTACACACAGATATAACAATGGAATATTGTTGTTGCACCCCGACAGACATAGTGCGTGTTTCAGCACGGCTAGTTTGAGCAGAGCATTGCCAAACATTGACAGCGCAGCTCATACAGTGTGTGTTTATATTGCATATCCTCGTTAATTAAAGCGCCGTGTAGGCACAATTTCAGCCAATCAGACAAGTAAGGCTGAAAGCAAGACCCACTCTGATTCGGGCCATGCCATACATCTGTAGTTTCTGGAATCGGTGACAATAGAATGGCATATACAGTTCAGCTTAGCGCGCCGCCAGGTGCGGTCGCGAGCGCTGCTCTCTCCTCCCCGTGATTCCCTAGTGCCTCTCCTGCTGAGTGTGGAAGTGAGGTGAACCTGACTACCGAGTGAAGTGAGGCGAACTTCTGTGTCTGTGTGGGGTATAGATCCACGCAGTATTCACGGTACTATCCGATTGCCTGCAACATCATGCATCGTGACATCGCCCGACTCCTGGTGCTTCTCGCCGTGGTCCGAGTCCTGACCGTCGTGGGCTGCCCCGCCCCCGTGCCGCCACCGAGGCCGACTCACCGAGATCTCGACCGTCAGCTGAGGCATCACATCTTTCGTAGAAGACCAGCTACCAAACGGGCGACGGCGGGCGACTCCCCCGAGCCCCACCTTGCCGCGCGGGTAGCCGTGACCCAGCTCGGCCGCGGCACACCTCAGGCGCCGGCGGCCCGCAGCTGCGGGCGGTGGCCCCAGCGCCGCGGAGCCCGCGGCCGCAGGGGTCGCGGTAGCCGGCGCTCGGAGGCAGCGGACCCCGGTCTGCGGGTCGGCAGACGTCTGCTCATCGGCGCTCTGAATGTCCAGAGCCTGAAACCCAAGCTTCTGGAGCTGACCGACGAACAACTCACCCGCCGCGACTACGACGTCATGCTCCTGTCAGAGACGTGGCTTCGACCCGCCACCCCTGGCCGACTCCTGGTGATCCCCGGGTACTTCCTGAGTCGTGTGGACCGTCCGGGCAGCCGCGGCTACGGCGGTGTCGCCATCATCACGAAGGCGGGCATCACTTCAACAGTGCTGAAGCTCCCGGACTCCCAGTGTCCAGGCAGCCAGCTGGAGTAGCAGTGGGCACTGTTGAAACTGGAGCAGAACCGCCAGCTGATCGTCTGCTCGCTGTACCGGCCGCCCCGCTACTCCGAAGCTGCCATGCGAGCCGACTTCTCCGACCTCGAGACCCAGATACGAGTTCTGATTGATCACCCGACCGTCCCGCTTGTCATCTGTGGTGACCTTAACTGCCACTTGTTGAAGGACCCCAGTAATCGTGTGCGTCAACACCTTCGTGATTTCTTATCCGTCTATTCCCTGGACCAGTTGGTGACTGGCCCAACCTTTACTTCTGGCTCTCTTTTGGACGTCTGTGTCGTGAAAGACCGGGGGATCGTGTATAACTGTAGTGTAAAATACTGTCACTTTAGTCCTCATAAATTCATCAACGTGTTCGTCGATCTGCCGAAGCAGCGTCAGAAGCCCACTGTCATCACAACTCGTTCATTTAATCGTGCGGATATCGCCGCGCTAAACCGTGACTTGCTACTCGTAGACTGGACCGACGTTTTTTCTTCAAGAGACAGTTGGAGACCAGTGGCATACCTTTTTGACCCATTTTTTGCCTGTCATCGACGCTCACGCTCCGATTAAGAACCGAACTATCCGGAACCCTACCGCTCCTCCCGTCTCCGCCGCCACGCGCGATCTGATGTCCCAACGTCGTGCTGCGCTACGGCGGTCGGGTCGGGAGTCGGTCGAGTATAGAGAGTTGAACCGTACTGTCCGGTCCGCGGTGCGTCGCGACCGGCGTAGGGAGCTCCAGAGGGAGATCAGCGAGCGGGGGCCCAACAAGGTGTGGCAATGTATCAGGTCGGTGGTTGCTGGGAAGAAGGACGGGCAGAATATTCAGCCGGACTTACCTGCTGACGATCTCAATTCGTTCTTTGGTTCCGTCGGTCCTCGGGTCGCCGCCGAGATCCGGGCCCAGGGGACACCCGCCGACCTGAGTGTGCGTCTGCCCTGTGTTGGGGCGTGCAGCTTCACACTGAGTGTCGTCTCTCTTGAGGAGCTCGGACACACGGTCTTTGGCGTACGGAGCTCGGCCGCCTGCGATGCTGACGGCGTGTGTGCCCGCATGCTAAGGGCCGGATTCCCAGCTATCGGTGACGTTATCCTGCACATTGTCAATACATCCATCACCCAATCTGACATCCCTGATCCTTGGAAACACTCCATTATCCACCCCATTTACAAATCCGGCAATCCCTCTGACCCCTCTGACTTCCGGCCCATCTCTTTAGTCCCCGTTATCATGAAAGTTGTAGAACGCGTCGTTCACCGGCAGCTCTACAGCTATCTCTCCCACAGCCATCTTCTGGCGTCATCACAGCACGGTTTTCGCCCCCGGCACTCCACCGAGACCGCGCTTCTGTCCGTCACAGACCGTATCCTTACCGTCGCCGATAGGGAGAGGTCTCAATGCTGTGCCTTATTGATTTAAGCAAATGTTTTGACGTGATTGATCACGAACTTTTGATTCAAAAACTACAAATGCACGGTATTGAGACCTCCTGGTTCGCCGCCTATCTTCAGGGACATACGCAGAGTGTGTCTCTGAACGATGGGTCCAGACGCAAGGTGCTGTCGCGGCCGCTCTCCAATACCATGGGTGTCTTCTAGGGCTCGGCTTTAGGCCCATTACTTTTCACAGTGTTCTCCAACGACTTGTCACTGTACGCAGGCGACGCAGCTGTCTTTCAGTATGCCGACGACCCTCAGGTATTGGTGAGCGATCCGAAGGGCGACCTCAGGGGTCTCATCTCGCGCATGGAGGCTTCGCTGGCGTTATTAAATGATTGGTTCTGTGCACAGGCTCTCAAGGTGAGCGCCGGCAAAACACAACTCATGGTGTTCGGCAGCCGTCAAAATTTAAGCAACATGCCTGACTTTAAAGTAGAGTTTCGGGACGCAGCTTTGCAGCCGTGCGCGCGGGTGGGGAATCTGGGAGTCGTCTTTGATGGCACCCTGTCCTGGGAAGCTCATGTGTCCGAGCTCAGCCGCAGATGCGTTGGTGTGTTGATGAGTCTTTCCCACGTACGTCATTGTCTCCCCGACGGCGTCATCAGGACGATTGTAACAGCGCTGGTAGTCTCGCGGGTCCGATATTGCCTCACAGTATACGGCAACGGGACACAAAAGAATATCGACCGGCTCCAAAAAAAAAAAATCCTGAACTTTGCCGCTAGAGTTATTTTCGGCCGCCGGAAGTTTGACCATGTGTCCGACCTGCGACATTTGCTTGGCTGGATGGCCCCGAGAAGAATGGCTGACTACCATACGCTCGTCACCGCGCATAAGGTCATACAGCGCAGTGAGCCAGAAGAACTGGCAGCTCTGTTTGTAACCAACAGTGAAGCCCGGACGAGATCCACGCGACAAGACCATCTGTACCATTTACCGCGGCCGCGACTCGAAACCGGTAAGCGGCATTTCGGTTACCGAGCCCCGGCGCTGCTTAACGACCTGCCAGCCGACCTGGTGCAGCTGCCACCTGCCGGCTTCGCTCGCGCTGTCAGAGCCGCGCTACTGAATAGTGACGCTACACACCGATATTGACTGCGGAGATACTGCGTGTGGCTGCGGGTGATTGCGTCGTGTATATGGGTGTGAATGACATGAGTGTTCCCTTGATTTGTACCTGCATGATTTTACCCGACTCTGAGCTGTAATCGCCATGCAATGTGTGGATTGCTCTACGACAGTAATACAATACAATACAATACAATACATATCGGGTTGGTTATCGTATGCATCGGAGACTCTGAAGGGAATTCCCCCGTCCCTACCCGTACCTGTAGCGCCATCAATATAACGGTCAGCATCTGTCCAATGACTCGCTGTTCTCTGCCTAATGACTGGTATTTGGCTCGCTGTTCTCTGCCTAATGACTGGTATTTGACTCGCTGTTCTCTGTCCAATGACTGGTATTTGGCTCGCTGTTCTCGGTCCAATGACTGGTATTTGGCTCGCTGTTCTCTGCCTAATGACTGGTATTTGGCTCGCTGTTCTCTGCCTAATGACTGGTATTTGACTCGCTGTTCTCTGCCTAATGACTGGTATTTGGCTCGCTGTTCTCTGCCTAATGACTGGTATTTGGCTCGCTGTTCTCTGTCCAATGACTGGTATTTGGCTCGCTGTTCTCTGTTTAATGACTGGTATTTGGCTCGCTGTTCTCTGTCCAATGACTGGTATTTGGCTCGCTGTTCTCTGTCCAATGACTGGTATTTGGCTCGCTGTTCTCTGTCCAATGACTGGCATTTGGCTCGCTGTTCTCTGTCCAATGACTGGTATTTGGTTCGCTGTTCTCTGTCCAATGACTGGTATTTGGCTCGATCTTCTCTGTCCAATGACTGGTATTTGGCTCGCTGTTCTCTGTCCAATGACTGGTATTTGGCTCGCTGTTCTCTGTCCAATGACTGGTATTTGGCTCGCTGTTCTCTGCCTAATGACTGGTATTTGACTCGCTGTTCTCTGCCTAATGACTGGTATTTGACTCGCTGTTCTCTGCCTAATGACTGGTATTTGGCTCGCTGTTCTCTGCCTAATGACTGGTATTTGGCTCGCTGTTCTCTGTCCAATGACTGGTATTTGGCTCGCTGTTCTCTGTCCAATGACTGGTATTTGGCTCGCTGTTCTCGGTCCAATGACTGGTATTTGGCTCGCTGTTCTCTGTCCAATGACTGGTATTTGGCTCGCTGTTCTCGGTCCAATGACTGGTATTTGGCTCGCTGTTCTCTGTCCAATGACTGGTATTTGGCTCACTGTTCTCTGTCCAATGACTGGTATTTGGCTCGCTGTTCTCTGTCCAATGACTGGTATTTGGCTCGCTGTTCTCTGTCCAATGACTGGTATTTGGCTTGCTGTTCTCTGTCCAATGACTGGTATTTGGCTCGCTGTTCTCTGTCCAATGACTGGTATTTGGCTCGCTGTTCTCTGTCCAATGACTGGTATTTGGCTCCCTGTTCTCTGTCCAATGACTGGTATTTGGCTCGCTGTTCTCTGTTCAATGACTGGTATTTGGCTCGCTGTTTTCTGTCCAATGACTGGTATTTGGCTCGCTGTTCTCTGTCCAATGACTGGTATTTGGCTCGCTGTTTTCTGTCCAATGACTGGTATTTGGCTCGCTGTTCTCTGTCCAATGACTGGTATTTGAC
>JAXIVJ010009772.1:20000-49705 GCA_036785665.1 Chirona hameri | reverse complement strand
ATATATATATTCCAAGATAAGGCCTTCCGAAAATTTCCCAATTTCACTGCGCAGACCGCTATTTTTGACGACCAAAAACTCCGAGACCAAAGAAGCGATTTTGATAAACTTTTTGTTTGGATCGGGATTAGTCAACGAACAATCTGGTAATCTCAGATTTTCGATTTTCATTTTTTTTCACGTGACCTCGTGACATTTTGCGCTGTGACATTGACCTGTTGGAAACTGAAATTAAAATTTTCGTCTGATGACGATTTGAGTTCCATCGATGTCCTTTCGTATAAAAATATAAAAAGTTGGGTTTGACCCGTAAAAAGACTACTTTTGAGCCTTGCAATGCTGACACAATACGCTGTTTGGGCACGTTACGTTGTATTGGCCTGGCAGGTCATATGGCGACCTTATTTTGGTGTGTGACAGGCACCAACCGAGAGGTTTCGTCGTCAGGAGTCACTCTGAACTTTGTTTCGAAAGCGTATGTCAAGTAGATGCGAAGTTATCGACAGACAGGTGCCCGAACAGCGTATTATGTCAGTATTACAAGACTGAAAAATAATGTGTACAGGTCGAACCCCATTTTTGTATTTCTTTTATACGAAAGGACATCGATGAAGTTTACATCGTCATCAGACGAAAATGTTAATTTCAGTTTCTAACAGGTCAAGGTCACGGCGCAAAAAGTAGGTCACGAGGTCATGCGATTTTTTTAAAAGAAAATCCGTGGATTGCCAAATTGTTCTTCGACCAATCCTGATCCAAACAAAAAAAGTTTATCAAAATCGCTTTTTATGTTTCGGAGTTTTTTTTTCGTCAAAATTAGGGTCGTCAAAATTAGGCCTGCACAGTGAACTTGGGAAAATACGGAAGGCCGTATCTTTTATTTTTTGGGGTCACCACCAATGAATTCCCCGCCCTTGAAACCCCCAGTGCAGAACTTTTCAAGAAAATTAAAAATGGTCCGGACGGCAAATGTGAAAATTTGGGTTGTCTTACTTTGTAATGCCCCAAAGGTTGTTAGCCGGGGAGGGGGGCGGGGGGAGGGATAGCACGTGAGTGGCAACACATACTTTTCTTAACGTGGCTTACTTGCAGGCATATCAGGGGCGAGGAACTAGGGGAGGCCCCCTGACTACTTGTCAGGAGGCCCCCCCTGACAACTTGCTAGGAGGCCTCCGCTACGATTTGCATCCCCAATGTCATTTCCAAAGTTACACCCCTGCCAGGCACATCCCACACACACGCACACACACACAACACCACCCGAGGCAGCGTACTGCCCCGTGGTGGAACACAGAATGCCAAAGAGCTGTTGCCCTCCGGAAAAGAGCATTTCGAAAATTTCAATCTTGTATAACTGCAGAAAACGAGCACGAAGTACGGAAAACCCGCTCTTTGGCTAAAACAATCATTGACAAAGCAAAAAAAAGAATCTTGGCAGGAATTCTCATCTACCTTTAATCGATTTACCTCCCTCTCAAAAATTTGGACATTAATTAAATCGTTTTCAAATAAAAGACCACCGCCATACAAAATCCCACACTTACAAATACACAACACATCTTACACGCTTCCCCTAGAGGTGGCGACACAATTTGCACAACACTACGCTAGCATATCATCAACCCAACAATGTACACCAACTTTTACTAACCAACTTAACGATCAATTTCAATCTATTAGCTTTGACTCTAATAACGTAGAAATCTACAACTCTCCTTTTACCAACTCCGAGTTAACGTAATGCTATCGGTAAATGTGGTAAAACTTCTGTAGGGCCAGATCAAATTGATTACTCTTTCTTTAAAAACTTGACAGAGACCGGTCTCACCAACTTACTAACAGCCTTCAACACCATGTGGTTTTGATGGCACTTTCCCTGAATCTTGGCATAATAGTACGCTAATTCCTATAATTAAACCTCGCAAACCCAAATCTTCTCCCGCTAGCTATCGCCCTATTTCTCTAACCAGTTGTGCATGTAAACTATTCGAACGCATGGTTAATGGACGCATCAGGACATACATTGAATCAAATAATTTACTTTCCCCACACCAAAGTGGTTTTCGACCTGGTCGCTCCACTGCGGACAATCTAGTTGGTCTTATCGACTCTGTCCAGCGCGGCTTTCGAGGGAGAGAGGTCACAGTTGCCCTCTTTCTTGATTTGAGAGCTGCGTTTGACAGAGTCAACAAAACCGCACTTCTAGTAAAGGTCCATAAGGCCGGAATTCGAGGTCGACTCGCCAAATTTATCCAAAACTTTTTAGAAAATAGAACTTTTAATGTAAGGTGCGGCAACACATATTCTCCAAATCAAAATCAGGACCACGGTGTCCCACAGGGATCGGTCCTCTCCCCGACCCTTTTTTAATTATGATTAACGACATCTTCAGTAATATTAATAAGATCGACAAAGGTCTCAAATTTTCAATGTACGCTGATGACCTAGCGGTGTGGTTCTCGCACCCGAGTGTCGATCAAGCCAGCAAAATGTTACAACTAGTACTCATTGATATAAAAGTATGGTGCGACCAATGGGGTCTGGAAATTTCTCCAAGTAAATCTGCATCTCTAATTTTTTCAAAGAAACCTGCATATGTGGAACCCTACATTCCATTAAAAATATAAAAATCAAACTATCCCTTTCGTCAAATCATTCAAGTATCTGGGAATAACGCTAGACACACGTCTCTCGTTCATCCCACACTTCAACGATTTAGTGCAGAGATGTACGCGACGAATTAATATTATGAAGTCATTGGCTGGTCGAGAGTGGGGCGCAGATCGGGCCACTCTCCTCCAACTATATACTTCCCTGATACGCCCAGTACTGGATTATAACGCATTCTTATTTGATGACATATGTTCCAAACAAATTAAAAAATTGCAAACTGTCCAAAACGCTGCCTTGCGCATCGTGACTGGAGCCTGCCGCACCACCAACACCACAAACTTACACATCGACACTAACATTCCCACACTCTGCCGCCGACGCAAATACACACTACTTAGATTCTACGCCAGAGCAAGTTCACACCCCACACGCCCAACATTCCACATTTTAAATCACCCCGCACCCACTAGACGACAAACACTACTACAAAAACGACACCCGCTTATCAGTCACAGAATCAGACAAACACTCACACTATTCAACATCGCTCACATCACCACAATGCCAACGCCACCACTCACACCTCACTGGCTCGACACAACACCAGACACACACCGCCTCTTCACACACAACAAAAACACAGTCACCGCGTCAGAAACACTCTCACTCTTCCACGAACACAAATCACAACACAACACATACACATACATATACACAGACGGTTCACGGGGCGAAGGCCGAACCGGTGGTGCATTCTACACAAACACAGTTAGCAATAACTTTAGACTTCCCGACATAAATAACGTATACACAGCGGAATTGTCAGCCATTTTATTAGCATTAATATACGTCAGAAAAGAAAAACTTAAGGAAGTAGTCATTTGCACAGACTCGTCCGCCTCGCTCACGGCTATTTCCTCGATTAGTGAATGTAGAAACCCGATAGTATTTAAAATCAGACAACTAATCAAGTATTTAAACAGTAAAAACAATAGTATTAAATTCCTCTGGATCCCAGGACACGCAGGTATCCCGGGAAACGAGGAAGCCGACAGACTTGCGAAATTGAGCCTAGAATTACCTTCAGTAAACCAACTTCCAAGCCCAGTATCAGACGTGTTAAATTATATTAATTCTCAACTTAGCGTACTGCGCCAGAGCGAGTGGGACGCCGCTCCACATTTTCATCTTTACCCAATCAAGCCAAAAGTCCAACATTTTATATCTAGTCACCAGAATTGTAGAGAGAAGGAGGTAATTTTGGCGCGCCTCCGTCTCGGTCATACAAAAATTACTCATTATTATATTATGGAGAATCTCCCGCCACCAAATTGCCAACATTGCCCAGGTTATCCGCGCTACACAATCAAGCACTTACTTATTACTTGCCCAGTACACAACGATAAACGACAGAACATTATTAATTACACACAACAAAATGGCATCACATTAAATCTTCAAACACTGTTAGGTGATAGTTATCCTGAATTGATAGGTCTCCTCTTAGATTATCTCTACCAAACACGATTAGCTAATCAAATATAACAGGGGTTTTTGGCCTTGCGCATTTTTGGCCCACCGCGCAGGTTTTTTCCCCTTTGCCTAGACGCTGGGTTTTTTATTATTCAGGACTTTTCGCCCAGCTTAATACACCCCACAACCAGGTCTCGCCGAGGCGCCGGAGCCAGGGAGACTGGCAACAGTCTCCCGTTGTGGCAATGACGGCACCGCCACGGCTCCATCAACACTGACACTGTACAAGTGTATTGTAATAAAACTATGTATGCATGTGTGTCTCGTGTTTGACTTATTTTTGACTTTGAACGAAATACTTAACGTAATGCTAGATATTATTTTTGACCTTGAACGAAATACTTAACGTAATGCTAGATATTATATTTGACCTTGAACGAAATACTTAACGTAATGTTAGATATTATATTTACTTTGAACAAATAATTTTTCCGGGTACAAATAAACCGGTTAACGTAACTAGTAACGTAAAATAGCTGCCCTAGTCCCTAGTTTGTTCCGGGTCACATAAACCGGATAGCGTAACTCTTTTCCTGGCAAATTGCCAGATGTCACTCCCCACCCGGAATATGGCTATAGGCCGGTCCGGGAATAAAAAAAAATAATTATTAAAAAAAAACGCCGGGTCGTGGTGCAGAGAGAACTGATCCGCCAAGATGATTGTGCCGGCCGGGATGTGGTACCCGCGCAGAGTCGTGGAACCCATCGTGGCGAAGTGCCGGTTAATGGGAACCAACGTGATGAAGCGCAGGGTCTCCTCGACAACCGCGAGCGTGTAGAGGCACTCCCGCTCGTCGTCGACGGTTGGAGGGCGGTGCGGCCCGAGGGCGGAGTCTAGTTCGGAGCGGACTCGTTCTTGGACGTCAGGATGCTCGGCGAGCATTAGAATGATCCAGGAGAGCGTCAGGGGGGTCGGCTCCATGGCGCCGAGCACCAGGTCCTTCAGGATCCCGCGCAGGTTGGCGGTAGACGTGTCACGATCCTCACGAGGAGTCTGCAGCAGGTATGCGTCGATGAAATCCCGAGGGTGGGCTTCGTCCAGAGTCTCCATGTGTTCGTCGATGCACGTGTCGACGAAGTCGGACATGTGTTCCAACGCCTTTGTGAGCTTCTTCACCTCAGAATTCTTTCCGGCGAACATTGCCATCCAGGGGACAAAGTCCAGGTACGTCTGAATGTGGCTCAGTGTAGCAATCAAGATGAAAATGGCTTCTTTCAGACTCCGGATTTGCGGATCATGTAAATCGAACTGATGGCCCATCACGAGTTGAAGCATGACATTGGACATGGCTCCAACGATTTCCTTCTCAATGTTCACTGGCTGCCCTTTCAGTTCAATGAGGTTCTCCACAACCTTAGAGCACTCGACGCTGGCGAGAGACTCCATGCGCTTCTTGTTGAACCCCAATCGGCCCAAGATGGCGATCGTGAGCTTCCTACTGTGGTGCCATTTATCTCCATCGGCCATACTCACACCACGCTGGTCCCATTCTCCCGCCAGATGGTACATGTATGTGCCGTCGATTCCATGCAGACGTATGTCCTTGGCTGACTCCTGTTGGATAAGAAATGGGAAATCACAGGGGCATCGTGGCCCGTTCACCGAAGAAAAAAAAATATACCTCTTGGCCACTGATATATTTTTCGGGAGATACCTTGACCCGTTAACTCGTTGACCCGTTTACTAATTGAAATTGTCGAGGGATATCGTAACTCGCCAACCCGCTGACTTATTAACTCTCTGACCTGTTGGCCTGCTGACCGTTTAACCCGTTGACTCGTTAGCACATTGACGTTTTGGGAGGATACAAGTTGATAACAGCCCTCTAAGAATGAGATGTTCAGCTGAGAGTGGGGAAAGCTTGTCGCATAATAAGGAATCATTTTACGTTTATTTTATTTAGGTTAAAGAAGCTTTCGATGGGTATCGATCTTTTCTATGAGATTCCATGACATTGACTCAAATTTTTGATAACCACGTAGCCGCGTTTTTCGTGGCGATGTCCCTTCACAGCCTTCACAGCCGCACAGCTCCGTTACCTTGACGGCATCGTAGGTACGTATGATGACCACGGGCGTGTCCAGAGCGATCCTGAAGAAGATGATCGGCCCGTACCTGGCGCCGAGTCTGCTGCTCAGATCCTGCAGCTTGCCGCCACTCAGATACAGCTTGACGAACTCCCAGCTCCCCAGCAGAGGGATACTGACCGGGCCTGCACAGAACAAATGTCCGGTCTCAGACACAGCTTGAAGAACTCCCAGCTCTCCAGCAGAGGGACACTGACCGGGCCTGCACAGAACAAATGTCCGGTCTCAGACACAGCTTGAAGAACTCCCAGCTCCCCAGCAGAGGGACACTGACCGGGCCTGCACAGAACAAATGTCCGGTCTCAGACACAGCTTGAAGAACTCCCAGCTCTCCAGCAGAGGGACACTGACCGGGCCTGCACAGAACAAATGTCCGGTCTCAGACACAGCTTGAAGAACTCCCAGCTCCCCAGCAGAGGGACACTGACCGGGCCTGCACAGAACAAATGTCCGGTCTCAGACACAGCTTGAAGAACTCCCAGCTCTCCAGCAGAGGGACACTGACCGGGCCTGCACAGAACAAATGTCCGGTCTCAGACACAGCTTGAAGAACTCCCAGCTCCCCAGCAGAGAGACACTGACCGGGCCTGCACAGAGCACAGGTCAGGCTTAGCTGAAGGGTCTTCCGAAGACGAGTTATCAAAATTGTCACACTGTATCGCTTTGTATGCGTTTGCTTGTTATGGTTAGCGAGTTGATTTCACTATGCGCTAACCTATGAGTGACTTGAAGCTCTCAATACGATGCTATACTGATGCACACATCTTTTAAAAACTAACTTTATCTTTTAGGACGAAAATCCATTCAGGAGCTTGCTGCAATAACATTTAAATATTGTTTAACTAACAGGGCCATCTCAGATATAAATAGTAATACATTTGTGATACCATTTATCCAAGGGCGTCGCCACCTTCCGAAGGTTGGGGGACGGAGGCATTTTGAAGTCCATTCTTTCCATACAGCGTCCATTGGCGTTATGTTAAAATCCGAAAATGTTGGGGGGACTCGTCACCCCCCACCCCCTTCCCCCGCATGCATTTATCCAAATTAAATGAATAGACTTCCTATTTCCTAACTGCCCATGGAATGGATTTGAGACAGGACATTTTTCCGTTTCAGTTCAGAGTTATTTTTTATTGATAACAAAAATATGAATTACGTTAAACACATTTTAACCTTGAGTCGTCATCAGTGGATTCACCAGTCTACTGATGAAGTTAAACACTGATGAAGGCCCAAGCACTGTCGGATCCAGGGGACATTTAGCGCCATCCCCCCACCCCCAACTCTAAAGGCATAAAGTGGCCTGTTTGCCCCCCCCCCCCCAAAAACGATCAAGCCTCACATGAAAAAGCGATTGGTAATATTGTATAATGACTTTGCCTCTGTACCATCAATACAATTTTCGATGGAAACAAATATCAGGTCATTGCTCGTCTTTAAAGGGAAATAATGACCTTTTCCCACAAAAATGGAGTTAGCACTTAAAATCGACAGACGAGGCCAAAATATGATGTAAATTCATCTCATTTTGCATATAAAAATTCCTTCCGCGAGACATTTCAAGTTAAACTTGATAAGCGTTCTACACTTTTAATGACCGGTACTTGAAAGTACTTTTCGGTTTCCATCAAACTCCGGGCTTTTCCAGTATTGCTCTTTTACGCAATGGAGTGGAACATATATTTGCATTCTGCTTGTTGTGATAATATGCCCGACGATCCTCTATAATTAGCAGCCATCGAATAAAAAGGTAACTAAATTAGCAGTTAGCTGATGCATATAACGGCGGCCTAGTTAGTGGTTGCGACCCTCAATTTGTGAAAATTGCTTAATTTATTTTCAACATTAGGAGTTTTGTATAGTTTTGTCTTGGGCTGTATCTATATTACTATTTTATAAGCGTCTGTCTGTCTGTCTGTCTATCTGTCTGGCAATCCAGCACCGCTCAGTTTATTCAGTTAAAAAAAAATCCCAGTTAATTCACGTGCTGAATTGGTGAGGATACCTCCATCCCGGAGATGCCAGCTAGCTATGCATAGGACATATGTGGGAGATGGGATAAGTCACCGACGCACCGGAGTTGGTGGGGCGGTGATCCCTCGACGGGTAATAATAGGTGATTATGTCCTATGCAGTTCCAGTTCCAGTCCAGTTAATTCACGTGCTGAATTGTTGCGGATGCCTCCATCCCGGGGATGCCAGCTAATCGCCCAGCGGCGCGGGCAGGTTAGCACTAGTATAACACTATGCTTTATATTATCATGAAAAATAATCATTGTTCCCAAACAAATTAACAAACAATACAGAAACTGGCAATTAAATCGGAAGCTCATTGATGCACATCGACGGCGACCTATTTAGTGTCGGTGATTTGTTTAGAAGTACCCATTCAACAACGTTGAACAGATTGATACAAAAGCGATGTGTCGCTAACCAATAGTGGAGGGAAAATACCGATCATGAACTCTTTAAAGGGAAATAATGGCCTTTGGATTGTGTTAGCAACATTTTATTTGGCTACCGTTATGGTATTAAAATGATGTGATCTAAATTTAAGAATTAAATAAAATTATTCCCTAATTCAAAGTTGGAAGTTTGGGAAAATTAATCATCAGTAAATTCCCTCCACTATTGAAAAGCGACACATCTGGAGCTTTTGTATCAATCTATTCAACGTTGTTGAATGGCACTTCGAAACAAATCGCCGACACTAAATAGGTCGCCGTCGTCGTGCATCGATGAGCTTCGGGATCTAGATCTATATCTATATCTGTATCTATATCTATATCTATATCTATATCTATATCTATATCTATATCTAGATCTATATCTATATCTATATCTATATCTATATCTATATCTATATCTATATCTATATCTATATCTATATCTATATCTATATCTATATCTATATCTATATCTATATCTAGATCTAGATCTAGATCTAGATCTAGATCTAGATCTAGATCTAGATCTAGATCTAGATCTAGATCTAGATCTAGATCTAGATCTAGATCTAGATCTAGATCTATATCTATATCTATATCTATATCTATATCTATATCTATATCTAGATCTAGATCTAGATCTAGATCTATATCTATATCTATATCTATATCTATATCTATATATATACCTATACCTATACCTATACCTATACCTATACCTACTAGAGGGCCTGTATTGCGCGATGCGCAATTTATATAGCCTTCAATTTATATAGGCAGCTAATATCCCGTTCCCGAATCCCGGATCCCGTTCCTGTACCCGATTTCGGTATACTGTATCCCGCATCCCGCATCCCCCATCCTGCATCCTGCATCCTGCATCCCGCATCCCGCATCCTGTATCCCGTATCACGTGTCCCGTATCCCGTATTCTGGATTACGTCTCCCGTATCCCGTACCCTGTTCCCGTATTCCTTGCCTGTTGCTGGTCCCGTGTCTCATTCCCGTATCCCGTATCACGTTCCCGCATCCTTTTCCGGTATCCCTTTCCCGTATCCCGTTTCCGTGTCCCGTATCCCGTTCCCGTATCCCGTTCCCGTATCCCGTTCCCCGTGCCCGTATCCCGTTACCGTATCAAGTTACCGTATTCCGTTCCCGTATCCCGTTCCCGTATCCCGTTCCCGTATCCCGTTCCCGTATCCCGTTCCCGTATCCCGTTCCCGTATCCCGTTCCCGTATCCCGTTCCCGTATCCCGTTCCCGTATCCCGTATCCCGTTACCGTATCCCGTATCCCGTATCCCGTTCCCGTATCCTGTTCCCGTATCCCGTTCACGTATCCCGTTCACGTATCCCGTTCCCGTATCCCGTTCCCGTATCACGTTGCCGTATCACGTTGGCATATCCCGTTGCCGTATCCCGTTGCCGTATCCCGTTGCCGTATCCCGTTGTCGTATCCCTTTGCCGTATCCCGTTGCCGTATCCCGTTGCCGTATCCCGTTGCCGTATCCCGTTGCCGTATCCCGTTCCCGTATCCCGTTCCTGTATTCCGTACCAGTATCCCGTACCAGTATCTCGTACCATTATCCCGTACCAGTATCCCGTTCCCGTTCTCGTATCCCGTTTCCGTATCGCGTTCCCTTATCCTGTTCCCGTATCCTGTTCCCGTATCTTGTTCCCGTATCCTGTTCCTGTATCCTGTTCCCGTATCCTGTTCCCGAATCTTGTTCCCGTATCCTGTTCCCGTATCCTGTTCCCGTATCCTGTTCCCGTATCCTGTTCCCGTATCCTGTTCCCGTATCCTGTTCCCGTATCCTGTTCCCGTTCCCCTATCCCGTTCCCGAATCGCGTTCCCGTTTCCCCTTCCCGGATCCCTTTCCCATAACCCGTTCCCGTATCCCGTTTCCGTATCCCGTTCGCGTATCCCGTTTCCGTATCCCGTTCCCGTGTCCCGTTCCCGTATCCCGTTCCCGTATCCCGTTCCGGTATCCCGTTCCGGTATCCCGTTTCCGTATCCTGTTTACGTATCCCGTGCCCGTATACCGTGACTCGTTCTTGTAACCCGTTTCCGTATCCCGTTCCCATATCCCGTTCCCGTATCCCGTTCCCTTATCCTGTATCCCGTTTTCATATCCCGTTCCCGTATCCCGTTCCCGTATCCCGTTCCCGTATCCCGTTCCCGTATCCCGTTCCCGTATCCCGTTCCCGTATCCTGTTCCCGTATCCCGTTTCCGTATCCCGTTTCAGTATCCAGTTTCCGTATCCCGTTTCCGTATCCCGTTTCCGTATCCCGTTTCCGTATCCCGTTTCCGTATCCCGTTTCCATATCCCGTTTCCGTATCCCGTTTCCGTATCCCGTTTCCGTATACTGTTCCCGTATACCGTACCCGTATCCCGTTCCCGTATCCCGTATCCCGTTCCCGGATCCCTTTCCGTATCCCGTTCCCGTATTTCGTATCCCGTTCCCGTATCCTGTTTCCGTATCCCGTTTCCGGATCCCGTTTCCGTATCCCGTTTCCGTATCCCGTTTCCGTATTCCGTTTCCGTATCCCGTTTCCGTATCCTGTTACCCTATCCAGTTCCCGTATCTCGTTCTCGTATCCCGTTCCCGTATCCCGTTCACGTATAACGTGCCCTATCCCGTTCCCGTATCCCGTTCCCGTACCCCATTACCGTATCCAGCATCCCATTCCCGTATCCCGTTCCCGTATCCCGTTCCCGTATCCCGTTCCCGTATCCCGTTCCCGTATCCCGTTCCCGTATCCCGTTCCCGTATCCCGTTCCCGTATCCCGTATCCCGTTCCCGTTCCCGTATCCCGTTCCCGTATCCCGTTCCCGTATCCCGTTCCCGTATCCCGTTCCAGTATCCAGTTCCCGTATCCGGTATCCCGTATCCGGTATCCCGTATCCGGTATCCCGTATCCGGTATCCCGTATCCGGTATCCCGTATCCCGTATCCCGTATCCCGTATCCCGTATCCCGTATCCCGTATCCCGTATCCCGTATCCCGTATCCCGTATCCTGTTCTCGTATACCGTATCCCGTATACCGTATACCGTGTCCCGCTCCCTCTCCACTTCCCGTTCCCGTTCACGTTCCCGTATCCCGTTTCCGTATCTCGTTTCCGCATCCCGTTCCAGTATCACGTTCCAGTATCACGTTCCCGTATCACGTTCCCGTATCACGTTACCGTATCACGTTACCGTATCCCGTTCCCGTATCCCGTTCCCGTTCCCGTTCCCGTATCCCGTATCCCGTTCCCGTATCCCGTATCTCGTTTCCCGTTTCCGTATCTCGTATCCCGTTCACGTATCCGATCCCGTATCCTTTATCCCGCTCCCGTATCCAGTTTCCGAATCCGCTTCCTGTTTCCCGTTCCCGTATCCCGTTCCGTATCCAGTTCCCGTATATTGTATCCCGTGCTCGTATCCCGTTCCCGTATGCCGTTCCCTTATCCCGTTCCCGTATCCCGTATCCCGTTTCCGTATCCCGTTCCCGTATCCCGTTCCCGTATCCCGTTCCCGTATCCCGTTCCCGTATCCCGTTCCCGTATCCCGTTCCCGTATCCTGTTCCCGTATCCCGTTCCCGTATCCCTTCCCGTATCTCGTTCCATATCCCGTATCCCGTTCCCGTATCCCATTCCCGTATCCCATTCCCGTATCCGGTATCCCGTATCCCGTTCCCGTTTCCGTATCCCGTTCCCGTATCACGTTCCCATATCCCGTTCCCATATCCCGTTCCCATATCCCGTTCCCATATCCCGTTCCCATATCCCGTTCCCATATCCCGTTCCCGTATCCCCTTCCCGTATCCCGTTCCCGTATCCCCTTCCCGTATCCCGTTCCCGTATGCCGCTCCCGTATCCCGTTCCCGTATCCCGTTCCCGTATCCCGCTCCCGTATCCCGTTCCCGTATCCCGTTCCCGTATCCCGTTCCCGTATCCCGTATCCCGTTCCCGTATCTCGTTCCCGTATCCTGTTAACGTATCCCGATCCCGTATCCCGTTCTCTTATCCCGCTCTCGTATCCCGTTCCCGTATCCTGTTAACGTATCCCGATCCCGTATCCCGTTCTCTTATCCCGCTCCCGTAACCCGTTCCCGTAACCCGTTCCCGTAATCCGTTCCCGTAACCCGTTCCCGTAACCCGTTCTTGTAACCCGTTCCCGTAACCCGTTCCCGTAACCCGTTCCCGTAACCCGTTCCCGTAACCCGTTCCCGTAACCCGTTCCCGTAACCCGTTCCCGTATCCCGTTCCCGTATCCCGTTCCCGTATCCCGTTCACGTATCACGTTCACGTATCCCGTTCACGTATCCCGTTCCCGTATCCCGTTCACTTATGCCGCTCCCGTATCCCGCTCCCGTATCTCATTCCCGTTTCTTGTACACCGTTCCGATATCTCCTTACCATATCTAGTTAACGTATCTCATTCCCGTATCCTGTTCCCGTATCTCGTTCCAGCATCCCTTTCTCGTACCCAGTTTCCGTATCTTGTTGCCGTATTTCGTTCCCATATCTTCTTACCGTATCTCTTTCCCGTGTCGCAGTCTCTGCCAAAACATTTTAGCGGTTTACATGCCTGAAATATGTCAACCGGCTTCAACAAAATCTCCCCGGGAGGGAGGTGCGACGTCAGCTAGTCATGCGCTCATTGATGAATTTGACTGCGGCAGTGGCAGTCTTGGGCAAACTTAAACGATACTATTTTATTCGACGAAATTATTTCGCAACGCTAGCGTTGGTAATCGTTTACGTTTACTTCAGCATAAGTTACCTATGAGAGTTTTACAGAATATTTTGGGTGGATATAGGTCAGCAAGAACGGTGCTATCCGTCAGTGTAAATTTGCCGGTCAAGTTTGTCCTCGTTTTGGGTGTTACGGCGGTGTGAAGGATTAAATTGTCCAAAAATATTGCATTTCAACTTCAACTCCAAAATATTAGTCGCACAGCTTTGAGTAACACATATAATTTGAAGACGGTCGCTGCGCCTGCAAAATGGTGCCCGGATCAGCCTTTTACGTCGAACGGTTTCCGAGCACCAATTTAAATCCTGAATATGCCAATTTTATCATGAAAGTGGTCACAACTTTGCACGTGGCACGCACATCGCTCTGGACGACATGCTATACGCAAGGCCAATCGATTATCTATCACATAGTGTTGCTCGCATATCGCTGCGATTCTCGTTTGCCGAGCAAGCGGCCGGGGAACCGGGCGAAACTTGCCCATTTTTCGCGATTTCACAATGTCGCGTTTCCCATGTTAAACGAATGGCGCACGCGCGCCCGTGCCGACGCCGCACCATCGGTCGGATCGACACCAAAACTTGATACGACCTGTTGAATCACGGGACCCAAAAGTGCTGAAAAAATCACCCTCATAACTCATCAGACGGCTGCACAGGAACCGATTTAGGGCGTCACTCCGGCGGCGGCGGCGGCGGCGGCGGGTCATCTTTTAGGATTTACTAGATGGCCTTTATTGCGCGATGCGCAATTTATATAGCCAGCTAATTTATATATGCTAGCCGTTTCCCGTATCTCGTATTCCGTATTCAGTATTCGGTATTCCTTATTCCTTATTCCTTATTCCGTATTCCGTAGTCCGTAGTCCGTAGTCCGTATGTCGTATTCCGTACCCCGTTCCCGTTCTTGTATCCCGTTCCAGTCTCCCGTTCCCGTATCCTGTTCCCGTATCCCGTTCCCGTATCCCGTTCCCGTATCCCGTTACCGTATCCCGTTACCGTATCCCGTTACCGTATCCCGTTACCGTATCCCGTTACCGTATCCCGTTACCGTATCCCGTTACCGTATCCCGTTACCGTATCCCGTTACCGTATCCCGTTACCGTATCCCGTTACCGTATCCCGTTACTGTATCCCGTTACCGTATCCCGTTACCGTATCCCGTTACCGTATCCCGTTACCGTATCCCGTTACCGTATCCCGTTACCGTATCCCTTTACCGTATCCCGTTACCGTATCCCGTTCCCGTATCCTGTTCCCTTATCCCGTTCCCGTATCCGGTTCCCGTATCTGGTTCCCGTATCTGGTTCCCGCATCCGGTTCCCGTATCCCGTTCCCGTATCCCGTTCCCGTATCCCGTTCCCGTATCCCGTTCCCGTATCCCGTTCCCGTATCCCGTTCCCGTATCCCGTTCCCGTATCCCGTTCCCGTATCCCGTTCCCGTATCCCGTTCCATTATCCCGTTCCAGTATCCCGTTCTCGTTCCCGTATCCCGTTCCCGTATCCCGTTCCCGTATCCCGTATCCCGTTCCCGTATCCCGTTCCCGTATCCCGTTCGCGTATCCCGATCCCGTTCCCGTATCCTATTCCCGTAAACCGTATCCCGTATCCCGTTCCCGTATCCCGTTCCCGTATCCTGTTCCCGTATCCTGTTCCCGTATCCCGTTTCCGTATCCCGTTTCCGTATCCCGTTCCCGTATCCCGTTCCCGTATCCCGTTCCCGTATCCCGTTCCCGTATCCCGTTCCCGTATCCCGTTCCCGTATCCCGTTCCCGTATCCCGTTCCCGTATCCCGTTCCCGTATCCCGTTCCCGTATCCCGATCCCGTTCCCCTATCATACAACTGTATCCCTTTCTCTTATCCCGTTCCCGTATCCCGTTCCCGTATCCCGTTCCCGTATCCCGTTCCCATATCCCGTTCCCGTATCCTGTTCCCGTATCCTATTCCCGTATCCCGTTCCCGTATCCCGTTCCCGTATCCCGTTCCCGTATCCCGTTCCCGTATCCCGTTCCCGTATCCCGTATCCCGTTCCCGTATCGCGTTCCCGTATACCGTTCCGTATCCCATTCCCGTATTCCGTATCCCGTTCCCGTATCCCGTTCCCGTATTCCGTTCCCGTATCCCGTTCCCGTATCCCGTTCCCGTATCCCGTTCCCGTATCCCGTTCCCGTATCCCGTTCCCGTATCCCGTTCCCGTATCCCGTTCCCGTATCCCGTTCCCGTATCCCGTTCCCGTATCCCTTTCCCGTATCCCGTTCCTGTATCCCGTTCCCGTATCCCGTTCCCGCATCCCGTTCCCGTATCCCGTTCCCCTATCTCGTTCTCGTATCCAGTTCCCGTATTCCGTTCCCGTATTCAGTTCCCGTATTCCGTTCCCGTATTCCGTTCCCGTATTCTGTTCCCGTATCCCGTTCCCGTATCCCATATCATGTTCCCGTATCCCATTCCCGTATCCCATTCCCGTATCCCATTCCCGTATCCCATTCCCGTATCCCATTCCCGTATCCCATTCCCGTATCCCATTTCCGTATCCCATTCCCGTATCCCATTCCCGTATCCCATTCCCGTACCCGTTGCCGTATCCCATTCCTGTATCCCGTTGCCGTATCCCGTTCCAGTATCCCGTATCGGGCTCCCACTCCAGTCCCCGTTCTCGTATCCCGTTTCCGTATCTTGTTTCCGTATCCCATTCCCGTATCACGTTCCCGTATCAAGTTCCTGTATCCCGTTCCCGTATCCCGTTCCCGTATCCCGTTCCCGTATCTCGTTCCCGTATCTCGTTCCCGTATCCCGTTCCCGTATCCCGTTCCCGTAGCCCGTTCCCGTAGCCCGTTCCCGTAGCCCGTTCCCGTGACCCGTTCCCGTATGCCGCTCCCGTATCTTATTCCCGTATCTAGTACACCGTTCCGATATCTCCTTACCATATCTAGTTACCGTATCTCATTCCCGTATCGTGTTCTCGTATCTCGTTCCAGCATCCCTTTCCGTACCCAGTTCCGTATCTTGTTGCCGTATTTCGTTCCCATATCTTCTTACCGTATCTCGTTCCCGTGTCGCAGTCTCTGCCAAAACATTTTAGCGGTTTACATGCCTGACATATGTCAACCGGCTTCAACTAAATCTTCCCGGGAGGGAGGTGCGACGTCTGCTAGTCATGCGCTCATTGATGAATTTGGCTGCGGCAGTGTCAGTCTTGGGCAAACTTAAACGACGCTATTTTATTCGACGCAATTATTTTGCAACGTTAGCGTCGGTAATCGTTTACGTTTGACTTCAGCATAAGTTCCCTATCAGCGATTTACAGAATATTTTGGGTGGATATAGGTCAGCAAGAACAGTGCTATCCGTCTGTGTAAATTTGCCGGTCAAGTTTGTCCTCGTTTTGGGTGTTACGGCGGTGTGAAGGATTGCATTGTCCAAAAATATTGCATTTCAACTTCAACTCCAAAATATTAGTCACACAGCTTTGAGTAACACATCTAATTTGAAGACGGTCGCTGCGCCTGCAAAATGGTGCCCGGTTCAGCCTTCTACGTCGAACGGTTTCCGAGCACCAATTGTAATCCTGAATATGCCAATTTTATCATGAAAGTGGTCACACCTTTGCACGTGGCACGCGCATCGCTCTGGCCGACATCCTATACGCAAGGCCAATCGATTATCTATCACATAGTGTTGCTCGCATATCGCTGCGATTCTCGGTTGCCGAGCAAGCGGCCGGGGAACCGAGCGAAACTTGCCCGATTTTCGCGATTTCACAATGTCGCGTTTCCCATGTTAAATGAATGGCGCACGCGCGCACGTGCCGACGCCGCACCGTCGGTCGGATCAACACCAAAACTTGATACGACCTGTTGAATCAAGGGACCCAAAAATCCTGAAAAAATCCTCCTCATAACTCATCAGACAGCTACACAGGAACCGATTTAGGGCGTCACTCCGGCGGCGGCGGCGGCGGCGGCGGCGGGTCATCTTTTAGGATGTATAATATAGGGACTAGAGGGCCTGTATTGCGCGATGCGCAATTTATATAGCCTTCAATTTATATAGCCAGCTAATATCCCGCTCCCGAATCCCGGATCCCGTTCCTGTACCCGATTTCGGTATACTGTATCCCGCATCCCGCATCCCCCATCCCCCATCCTGCATCCTGCATCCTGCATCCCGCATCCCGCATCCTGTATCCCGTATCACGTGTCCCGTATCCCGTATTCTGGATTACGTCTCCAGTATCCCGTACCCTGTTCCCGTATTCCTTGCCTGTTGCTGTTCCCGTGTCTCATTCCCGTATCCCGTATCACGTTCCCGCATCCTTTTCCGGTATCCCTTTCCCGTATCCCGTTTCCGTGTCCCGTATCACGTTCCCGTATCCCGTTCCCGTATCCCGTTCCCCGAGCCCGTATCTCGTTACCGTATCCCGTTCCCGTATCCCGTTCCCGTATCCCGTTCCCGTATCCCGTTCCCGTATCCCGTTCCCGTATCCCGTTCCCGTATCCCGTTCCCGTATCCCGTATCCCGTTACCGTATCCCGTATCTCGTATCCCGTTCCCGTATCCTGTTCCCGTATCCTGTTCCCGTATCCCGTTCACGTATCCCGTTCACGTATCCCGTTACCGTATCCCGTTCCCGTATCACGTTGCCGTATCACGTTGGCGTATCCCGTTGCCGTATCCCGTTGCCGTATCCCGTTGCCGTATCCCGTTGTCGTATCCCTTTGCCGTATCCCGTTGCCGTATCCCGTTGCCGTATCCCGTTGCCGTATCCCGTTGCCGTATCCCGTTGCCGTATCCCGTTCCCGTATCCCGTTCCTGTATTCCGTACCAGTATCCCGTACCAGTATCTCGTACCATTATCCCGTACCAGTATCCCGTTCCCGTTCTCGTATCCCGTTTCCGTATCGCGTTCCCTTATCCTGTTCCCGTATCCTGTTCCCGTATCTTGTTCACGTATCCTGTTCCTGTATCCTGTTCCCGTATCCTGTTCCCGAATCTTGTTCCCGTATCCTGTTCCCGTATCCTGTTCCCGTATCCTGTTCCCGTATCCTGTTCCCGTATCCTGTTCCCGTATCCTGTTCCCGTATCCTGTTACCGCTCCCCTATCCCGTTCCCGAATCGCGTTCCCGTATCCCCTTCCCGGATCCCGTTCCCATAACCCGTTCCCGTATCCCGCTTCCGTATCCCGTTCGCGTATCCCGTTTCCGTATCCCGTTCCCGTGTCCCGTTCCCGTATCCCATTCCCGTATCCCGTTCCGGTATCCCGTTCCGGTATCCCGTTCCGGTATCCCGTTCCGGTATCCCGTTCCGGTATCCCGTTTCCGTATCCTGTTTACGTATCCCGTGCCCGTATACCGTGACTCGTTCTTGTAACCCGTTTCCGTATCCCGTTCCCATATCCCGTTCCCGTATCCCGTTCCCTTATCCTGTATCCCGTTTTCATATCCCGTTCCCGTATCCCGTTCCCGTATCCCGTTCCCGTATCCCGTTCCCGTATCCCGTATCCCGTTCCCGTATCCCGTTCCCGTATCCCGTTTCCGTATCCCGTTTCAGTATCCAGTTTCCGTATCCCGTTTCCGTATCCCGTTTCCGTATCCCGTTTCCGTATCCCGTTTCCGTATCCCGTTTCCGTATCCCGTTTCCGTATCCCGTTTCCGTATCCCGTTTCCGTATACTGTTCCCGTATACCGTACCCGTATCCCGTTCCCGTATCCCGTATCCCGTTCCCGGATCCCTTTCCGTATCCCGTTCCCGTATTTCGTATCCCGTTCCCGTATCCTGTTTCCGTATCCCGTTTCCGGATCCCGTTTCCGTATCCCGTTTCCGTATCCCGTTTCCGTATCCCGTTTCCGTATCCCGTTTCCGTATTCCGTTTCCGTATCCCGTTTCCGTATCCCGTTTCCGTATCCTGTTACCCTATCCAGTTCCCGTATCTCGTTCTCGTATCCCGTTCCCGTATCCCGTTCACGTATAACGTGCCCTATCCCGTTCCCGTATCCCGTTCCCGTACCCCATTACCGTATCCAGTATCCCATTCCCGTATCCCGTTCCCGTATCCCGTTCCCGTATCCCGTTCCCGTATCCCGTTCCCGTATCCCGTTCCCGTATCCCGTTCCCGTATCCCGTTCCCGTATCCCTTTCATGTATCCCGTTCCCGTATCCCGTTCCCGTATCCCGTTCCCGTATCCCGTTCCCGTATCCCGTTCCCGTATCCCGTTTCCGTATCCCGTTTCAGTATCCAGTTTCCGTATCCCGTTTCCGTATCCCGTTTCCGTATCCCGTTTCCGTATCCCGTTTCCGTATCCCGTTTCCGTATCCTGTTTCCGTATCCCGTTTCCGTATCCCGTTTCCGTATCCCGTTTCCGTATCCCGTTTCCGTATACTGTTCCCGTATACCGTACCCGTATCCCGTTCCCCGTTCCTGTATCCCGTATCCCGTTCCCGGATCCCTTTCCGTATCCCGCTCCCGTATCTCGTATCCCGTTCCCGTATCCTGTTTCCGTATCCCGTTTCCGGATCCCGTTTCCGTATCCCGTTTCCGTATCCCGTTTCCGTATCCCGTTTCCGTATCCCGTTTCCGTATTCCGTTTCCGTATCCCGTTTCCGTATCCTGTTACCCCATCCAGTTCCCGTATCTCGTTCTCGTATCCCGTTACCGTATCCCGTTCACGTATAACGTGCCCTATCCCGTTCCCGTATCCCGTTCCCGTACCCCATTACCGTATCCAGTATCCCATTCCCGTATCCCGTTCCCGTATCCCGTTCCCGTATCCCGTTCCCGTATCCCGTTCCCGTATCCCGTTCCCGTATCCCGTTCCCGTTCCCGTATCCCGTTCCCGTATCCCGTTCCCGTATCCCGTTCCCGTATCCCGTTCCAGTATCCCGTTCCCGTATCCGGTATCCCGTATCCGGTATCCCGTATCCGGTATCCCGTATCCGGTATCCCGTATCCCGTATCCCGTATCCCGTATCCCGTATCCCGTATCCCGTATCCCGTATCCCGTATCCCGTATGCCGTATCCCGTATCCCGTATCCTGTTCTCGTATACCGTATCCCGTATACCGTATACCGTGTCCCGCTCCCTCTCCACTTCCCGTTCCCGTTCCCTTTCACGTTCCCGTATCCCGTTTCCGTATCTCGTTTCCACATCCCGTTCCAGTATCACGTTCCAGTATCACGTTCCCGTATCACGTTCCCGTATCACGTTACCGTATCACGTTACCGTATCCCGTTCCCGTATCCCGTTCCCGTTCCCGTTCCCGTATCCCGTATCCCGTTCCCGTATCCCGTATCTCGTTTCCCGTTTCCGTATCTCGTATCCCGTTCACGTATCCGATCCCGTATCCTTTATCCCGCTCCCGTATCCAGTTTCCGAATCCGCTTCCTGTTTCCCGTTCCCGTATCCCGTTCCGTATCCAGTTCCCGTATATTGTATCCCGTGCTCGTATCCCGTTCCCGTATGCCGTTCCCTTATCCCGTTCCCGTATCCCGTATCCCGTTCCCGTATCCCGTTCCCGTATCCCGTTCCCGTATCCCGTTCCCGTATCCCGTCCCCGTATCCTGTTCCCGTATCCCGTTCCCGTATCCCTTCCCGTATCTCGTTCCATATCCCGTATCTCGTTCCCGTATCCCATTCCCGTATCCCATTCCCGTATCCGGTATCCCGTATCCCGTTCCCGTTTCCGTATCCCGTTCCCGTATCACGTTCCCATATCCCGTTCCCATCTCCCGTTCCCATATCCCGTTCCCGTATGACGTTCCCGTATCCCTTTCCCGTATCCCCTTCCCGTATCCCGTTCCCGTATGCCGCTCCCGTATCCCGTTCCCGTATCCCGTTCCCGTATCCCGTTCCCGTATCCCGTTCCCGTATCCCGTTCCGGAATCCCGTTCCCGTATCCTGTTCCCATATCCAGTTCCCATATCCCGTTCCCGTATCTCGTATCCTTTCCCCGTATCCCGTTCCCGTATCCTGTTAACGTATCCCGATCCCGTATCTCGTTCTCTTATCCCGCTCCCGTAACCCGTTCCCGTAACCCGTTCCCGTAACCCGTTCCCGTAATCCGTTCCCGTAACCCGTTCCCGTAACCCGTTCTTGTAACCCGTTCCCGTAACCCGTTCCCGTAACCCGCTCCCGTAACCCATTCCCGTAACCCGTTCCCGTAACCCGTTCCCGTAACCCGTTCCCGTAACCCGTTCCCGTAACCCGTTCCCGTATCCCGTTCCCGTATCCCGTTCCCGTATCACGTTCACGTATCCCGTTCACGTATCCCGTTCCCGTATCCCGTTCACTTATGCCGCTCCCGTATCCCGCTCCCGTATCTCATTCCCGTTTCTTGTACACCGTTCCGATATCTCCTTACCATATCTAGTTAACGTATCTCATTCCCGTATCCTGTTCCCGTATCTCGTTCCAGCATCCCTTTCTCGTACCCAGTTTCCGTATCTTGTTGCCGTATTTCGTTCCCATATCTTCTTACCGTATCTCTTTCCCGTGTCGCAGTCTGCCAAAACATTTTAGCGGTTTACATGCCTGAAATATGTCAACCGGCTTCAACAAAATCTCCCCGGGAGGGAGGTGCGACGTCAGCTAGTCATGCGCTCATTGATGAATTTGACTGCGGCAGTGGCAGTCTTGGGCAAACTTATACGATACTATTTTATTCGACGAAATTATTTCGCAACGTTAGCGTTGGTAATCGTTTACGTTTGACTTCAGCATAAGTTCCCTATCAGCGATTTACAGAATATTTTGGGTGGATATAGGTCAGCAAGAACAGTGCTATCCGTCTGTGTAAATTTGCCGGTCAAGTTTGTCCTCGTTTTGGGTGTTACGGCGGTGTGAAGGATTGCATTGTCCAAAAATATTGCATTTCAACTTCAACTCCAAAATATTAGTCACACAGCTTTGAGTAACACATCTAATTTGAAGACGGTCGCTGCGCCTGCAAAATGGTGCCCGGTTCAGCCTTCTACGTCGAACGGTTTCCGAGCACCAATTGTAATCCTGAATATGCCAATTTTATCATGAAAGTGGTCACACCTTTGCACGTGGCACGCGCATCGCTCTGGCCGACATCTTATACGCAAGGCCAATCGATTATCTATTACATAGTGTTGCTCGCATATCGCTGCGATTCTCGGTTGCCGAGCAAGCGGCCGGGGAACCGGGCGAAACTTGCCCGATTTTCGCGATTTCACAATGTCGCGTTTCCCATGTTAAACGAATGGCGCACGCGCGCACGTGCCGACGCCGCACCGTCGGTCGGATCAACACCAAAACTTGATACGACCTGTTGAATCACGGGACCCAAAAGTCCTGAAAAAATCCTCCTCATAACTCATCAGACGACTGCACAGGAACCTATTTAGGGCGTCACTCCGGCGGCGGCGGCGGCGGCGGCGGCTTCGGGTCATCTTTTAGGATTTACTAGATGGCCTTTATTGCGCGATGCGCAATTTATATAGCCAGCTAATTTATATATGCTATCCGTTTCCCGTATCTCGTATTCCGTATTCAGTATTCGGTATTCCTTATTCCTTATTCCGTATTCCGTATTCCGTATTCCGTAGTCCGTATGTCGTATTCCGTATCCCGTTCCCGTTCTTGTATCCCGTTCCCGTCTCCCGTTCCCGTATCCTGTTCCCGTATCCCGTTCCCGTATCCCGTTCCCGTATCCCGTTCCCGTATCCCGTTACCGTATCCCGTTCCCGTATCCCGTTACCGTATCCCGTTACCGTATCCCGTTACCGTATCCCGTTACCGTATCCCGTTCCCGTATCTCGTTCCCGTATCCCGTTCCCGTATCCTGTTCCCGTATCCTGTTCCCGTATCCTGTTCCCGTATCCCGTTCCCGTATCCGGTTCCCGTATCTGGTTCCCGTATCCGGTTCCCGTATCCGGTTCCCGTATCCGGTTCCCGTATCCCGTTCCCGTATCCCGTTCCCGTATCCCGTTCCGGTATCCCGTACCCGTATCCCGTTCCCGTATCCCGTTCCATTATCCCGTTCCAGTATCCCGTTCTCGTTCCCGTATCCCGTTCCCGTATCACGTTCCGTATCCCGTTCCTGTATCCCGTTCCTGTATCCCGTTCCTGTATCCCGTTCCTGTATCCCGTTCCTGTATCCCGTTCCTGTATCCCGTTCCTGTATCCCGTTCCTGTATCCCGTTCCTGTATCCCGTTCCAGTATCCCGTATCCCGTATCCCGTTCCCCTATCCCGTATACCGTTACCGTATCCCTTAATCAGTTCCCGTATCCAGTTTCCGTATCACGTTCCCGTAACCCGTTCCCGTATCCCGTGCCCGTATCCCGTTCCCTTATCTCGTTTCCGTATCCCGTTTCCGTATTCAGTTCCAGTTCCCGTATCCCGTATCCCGTTCCCGTACCCCGTTCCCGTTTCCCGTTCCCGTATCCCGTTCCCATATCCCGTTCCTGTATCCCGTTCCCGTATCCCGTTCCCGCTCCAGTTCCCGTTCCCGTATCCCGTTTCCGTATCCTTTTTCTTATCCCGTTTCCGTATCCCGTTTCCGTATCTCGTTTCACCGTTCCTATATCTCCTTACCATATAGACTTTCCCAGTTCCCGTATCCTGTTCCCGTATCTCGTTCCGTATCCCGTACCTGAATCCCGTACCTGTATCCCGTACCTGTATCTCGTTCCCATATCCCGTATCCCCTTTCCATATCCCGTTCCGGTATCGTGTTCCGGTATCCTGTTCCGGTATCCTGTTCCGGTATTCTGTTCCGGTATCCTGCTCCGGTATCCCGTTCCCGTATTCCATTTTCGTATCCCGTTCCTGTATCCCGTATCCAGCTCCCGTATCCAGTTCCCGTATCCAGTTCCCGTGTCCCGTATCTCGTTCCCGTATCCCGTTCCCGTATCACGTTCCCATATCCCGTTCCCGTATCCCGTGCCCGTATACCGTTCCTGTATCCAATTCCCGTATCCAATTCCCGTATCCTGATCCCGTATCCCGTTCCCGTATCCCGTTCCCGTATCCCGTTCCCGTATCCCGTATCCCGTTCCAGTATCCCGTTCCCGTATCCCGTTCCCGTATCCCGTTCCCGTATCCCGTATCCCGTTCCCGTATCCCGTTCCCGGATCCCGTTCCCGGATCCCGTTCCCGGATCCCGTTCCCGGATCCCGTTCCCGGATCCCGTTCCCGGATCCCGTTCCCGGATCCCGTTCCCGGATCCCGTTCCCGGATCCCGTTCCCGGATCCCGTTCCCGTATACCGCTCCCGTATCACGTTCCCTATCCTGTTCCCGTATCGCGTTTCTGTATACCGTTCCGTATCCCATTCCCCTATCCCGTATCCCGTTCCCGTATCCCGTTCCCGTATCCCGTTACCCTATCCCGTTCCCGTATCATGTTCCCGTATTCCGTTTCCGTATTCCGTTCCAGTATTCCGTTCCCGTATTCCGTTCCCGTATTCCGTTCCCGTATACTGTTCCCGCATTCCGTTCCCGTATTCCGTTCCCGTATTCCGTTCCCGTATTCCTTTCCCGTATTCCGTTCCCGTATTCCGTTCCCGTATTCCGTTCCCGTATTCCGTTCCCGTATTCTGTTCTCGTATTCCGTTCCCGTATTCCGTTCCCGTATTCCGTTCCCGTATTCCGTTCCCGTATTCCGTTCCCGTATTCCGTTCCCGTATTCCGTTCCCGTATTCCGTTCCCGTATCCCATATCCTGTTCCCGTATCCCATTCCCGTATCCCGTTGCCGTATTCCGTTCCAATATCCCGTATCGCGCTCCCACTCCAGTCCCCGTTCCGTATCCCGTTTCCGTATCTTGTTTCTGTATTCCATTCCCGTTTCACGTTCCCGTATCACGTTCCTGTATCACGTTCCCGTATCCAGTTCCAGTATCCTGCTCCCGTATCTTATTCCCGTATCTAGTGCACCGTTCCGATATCTCCTTACCATATCTAGTTACCGCATCTTATTCCCGTATCCTGTTCCCGTATCTCGTCCCAGCATCTCTTTCTCGTACCCAGTTTCCGTATCTTGTTGCCGTATTTCGTTCCGATATCTTCTTACCGTATCTCGTTCCCGTGTCGCAGTCTCTGCCAAAACATTTTAGCGGTTTACATGCCTGAAATATGTCAACCGGCTTCAACAAAATCTCCCCGGGAGGGAGGTGCGACGTCTGCTAGTCATGCGCTCATTGATGAATTTGACTGCGGCAGTGTCAGTCTTGGGCAAACTTAAATGATGCTATTTTATTCGACGCAATTATTTCGCAACGTTAGCGTCGGTAATCGTTTACGTTTGACTTCAGCATAAGTTACCTATGAGCGATTTACATAATATTTTGGGTGGATATAGGTCAGCAAGAATGGCGCTATCCGTCGGTGTAAATTTGCCGGACAAGTTTGTCCTCGTTTTGGGGGTTACGGCGGTGTGAAGGATTAAATTGTCCAAAAATATTGCATTTCAAATCCCACTCCAAAATATTAGCCACACAGCTTTGAGTAACACATATAATTTGAAGACGGTCGCTGCGCCTGCAAAATGGTGCCCGGTTCAGCCTTCTACGTCGAACGGTTTCCGAGCACCAATTTAAATCCTGAATATGCCAATTTTATCATGAAAGTGGGCACAACTTTGCCTGTGGCACGCGCATCGCTCTGGACGACATCCTATACGCAAGGCCAATCGATTATCTATCACATAGTGTTGCTCGCATATCGCTGGGACTTTCGGTTGCCGAGCAATCGGCTAGATGGCCTTTATTGCGCGATGCGCAATTTATATAGCCAGCTTATTTATATATGCTAGCCGTTTCCAGTGTCCCGTATTCCGTATTCCGTATTCCGTTTTCACTATTCCGTATTCCGTATTCCGTATTCCGTATTCCGTATTCCGTATTCCGTATTCTGTATTCCGTATCTCGTACCTCATATTCCGTATTCCGTATTCCGTATTCCGTATTACGTCTCCCGTTCCCGTATCCCGTTCCCGTATCCCGTTCTCGTATCCCGTTCCCGTATCCCGTTCACGTATCCCGTTCCCGTATCCCGTTCCCGTATCCCGTTCCCGTATCCCGTTCCCGTATCCCGTTCCCGTATCCCGTTCCCGTATCCCGTTCCCGTATCCCGTTGCCATATCCCGTTCCTGTACCCCGTTCCCGTATCCCGTTCCCGTATCCCGTTCCCGTATCCCGTTCCCGTATCCGGTTCCCGTATCCCGTTCCCGTATCCCGTTCCCGTATCCCGTTCCCGTATCCCGTTCCCGTATCCCGCTCCCGTATCCCGTCCCCGTATCCCGTCCCCGTATCCCGTCCCCGTATCCCGTCCCCGTATCTCGTCCCCGTATCCCGTCCCCGTATCCCGTCCCCGTATCCCGTTCAAGTATACCGCCCCCGTATACCGTTTCCGTATCCCGTTCCCGAATCCCGTTCCCGAATCCCGTTCCCGTATCCCGTTGCCGTATCCCGTTGCCGTATCCCGTTCCCGTATTCCGTTACCGTATCACGTTCCCGTATCCCGTTCCCGTATCCCGTTCCCGTATCCCGTTCTCGTATCCCGTTCCCGTATCCCGTTCCCGTATCCCGTTCCCGTATCCCGTTCCCGTATCCCGTTCCCGTATCCCGTTCCCGTATCCCGTTCCCGTATCCCGTTCCCGTATCCCGTTCCATTTTCCCGTTCCAGTATCCCGTTCTCGTTGCCGTATCCCGTTCCCGTATCCCGTTCCCGTATCCCGTTCCCGTATCCCGTTCCCGTATCCCGTTCCCGTATCCCGTTCCCGTATCCCGTATTCTGTATCCCTTTCCCGTATGCCGTTTCCGTATCCCGTCTCCCGCTCCCGTATCCCGTTCTCGTATCCCGTTCCCGTATCCCGTTCCCGTATCCTGTTCTCGTGTCCCGTATCCCGTATCCCGTATCCCGTATCCCGTATCCCGTTCCCGTATCCTGTTCTCGTATCCCGTTCCCGTATCCCGTTCCCGTATCTCGTTCCCGTATCCCGTTCCCGTATCCCGTTCCCGTATCCCGTTCCCGTATCCCGTTCACGTCTCCCGTTCCTGTATCCCGTATGCCGTTCCCGTATCCCGTTCCCTTATCCCGTATCCCGTTCCCGTATCCCATTCCCGTATCCCATTCCCGTATCCCATTCCCGTATCCCATTCCCGTATCCCATTCCCGTATCCCATTCCCGTATCCCATTCCCGTATCCCATTCCCGTATCTCATTCCCGTATCCCATTCCCGTATCCCATTCCCGTATCCCATTCCCGTATCCCATTCCCGTATCTCATTCCCGTATCCCATTCCCGTATCCCATTCCCGTATCCCATTCCCGTATCCCATTCCCGTATCCCATTCCCGTATCCCATTCCCGTATCCCATTCCCGTATCTCATTCCCGTATCCCATTCCCGTATCCCATTCCCGTATCCCCTTCCCGTATCCCATTCCCGTATCCCATGCCCGTATCCCATTCCCGTATCCCATTCCCGTATCCCATTCCCGTATCCCATTCCCGTATCCCATTCCCGTATCCCATTCCCATATCCCATTCCCGTATCTCATTCTCGTATCCCATTCCCGTATACCGTTGCCGTATCCCGTTCCAGTATCCCGTATCGCGTTCCCACTCCAGTCCCCGTTCCCGTATCCCGTTTCTGTATCTTGTTTCCGTATCCCATTCCCGTATCACGTTCCCGTATCCCGTTCACGTATCCCGTTCACGTATCCCGTTCACGTATCCCGTTCCCGTATCCCGTTCCCGTATCCCGTTCACTTATGCCGCTCCCGTATCCCGCTCCCGTATCTCATTCCCGTTTCTTGTATACCGTTCCGATATCCCCTTACCATATCATCCCTATCTAGGAAAAGGTTAGGAACCTTCCCGTATCTCATTCCTGTATCCTGTTCCCGTATCTCGTTCCAGCATCCCTTTCTCGTACCCAGTTTCCGTATCTTGTTGCCGTATTTCGTTCCCATATCTTCTTACCGTATCTCGTTCCCGTGTCGCAGTCTCTGCCAAAACATTTTAGCGGTTTACATGCCTGAAATATGTCAACCGGCTTCAGCAAAATCTCCCCGGGAGGGAGGTGCGACGTCAGCTAGTCATGCGCTCATTGATGAATTTGACTGCGGCAGTGTCAGTCTTGGGCAAACTTAAACGATGCTATTTTATTCGACGCAATTATTTCGCAACGTTAGCGTCGGTAATCGTTTACGTTTGACTTCAGCATAAGATACCTATGAGGGATTTACATAATATTTTGGGTGGATATAGGTCAGCAAGAACGGCGCTATCCGTCTGTGTAAATTTGCCGGTCAAGTTTGTCCTCGTTTTGGGTGTTACGGCGGTGTGAAGCATTAAATGGTCGAAAAATATTGTATTTCAACTTCAACGCCACAATATTAGCCACACAGCTTGGAGGAACACATATAATTTGAAGACGGTCGCTGCGCCTGCAAAATGGTGCCCGGTTCAGCCTTCTACGTCGAACGGTTTCCGAGCACCAATTGTAATCCTGAATATGCCAATTTTATCATGAAAGTGGTCACAACTTTGCACGTGGCACGCGCATCGCTCTGGACGACATCCTATACGCAAGGCCAATCGATTATCTATCACATAGTGTTGCTCGCATATCGCTGCGATTCTCGGTTGCCGAGCAAGCGGCTGGGGAACCGGGCGAAACTTGCCCGATTTTCGCGATTTCACAATGTCGCGTTTCCCATGTTAAACGAATGGCGCACGCGCGCACGTGCCGACGCCGCACCGTCGGTCGGATCAACACCAAAACTTGATACGACCTGTTGAATCACGGGACCCAAAAGTCCTGAAAAAATCCTCCTCATAACTCATCAGACGACTGCACAGGAACCGATTTAGGGCGTCACTCCGGCGGCGGCGGCGGCGGCGGCGGCGGGTCATCTTTTAGGATTTATAATATAGGGACTAGATGGCCTTTATTGCGCGATGCGCAATTTATATAGCCAGCTTATTTATATATGCTAGCAGTTTCCAGTGTCTCGTATTCCGTATTCAGTATTCCGTATTCATTATTCCGTATTCATTATTCCGTATTCATTATTCCGTATTAATTATTCCGTATTCCGTATTCCGCATTCCGTATTCCGTATTCCGTATCTCGTATCTCGTATCTCGTATCTCGTATCTCGTATTCCGTATTCCGTATTCCGTATTCTGTATTACGTATTACGTATTACGTATTACGTATCTCGTTCCCGTATCCCGTATCTTGTTCCCGTATCTCGTTGCCGTATCCCGTTCCCGTATCCCGTTCCCGTATCCCGTTCCCGTATCCCGT
>JAXIVJ010009772.1:0-12500 GCA_036785665.1 Chirona hameri | reverse complement strand
ATGTCGCAGTAATATCGCGCGCCGAATGGCCCAGTGTGCGGCCGCCTTTAGCGCTGCCAGCGCGATATCCGCGACTGGGAGACCGATGTCAGGGAGTCTGACCTCGATCTCTCAGTCGGTTATCGCGCTGACAGCGCTATCTGGCGGCGAAAAGTGAATCAAAACTGCACTCGCTTGTAAAAGACGAAACACTTGAGGATGGTTGACCCGTTAACCCGCCATTAACTGGGGGGGGGGGGGCGTTTAACGCCCCCTGATGAATTGTCGTCATATCTAAAAACCCAATAGCGCTATCAACATGAATCTACAGATACCTTCTTTCTACATCGATTTGACGTCTTCTGTGAAAACATAAAGCAATTTCGTCGTAAAACAATTGAGTTATAGCGAATTAAGTGACGTCACTACATACGAGTTTTACACCAAAATCAGCTAAACGTTAACAGACCGTACAAATGCCATATTTGAAGCAAAATGCAATCCAAGAAACTTCAAAAGATAGCAAATGGAAAGGGCTACAACATGGCTGCTTCGGATTATTGAACATTTTGGTTTTGGACTCCCCCCCAAAAAAACATTTTGGGGGGAGTAAAATGCCCACAAAATCAATATTTTCAAAGATATTAGAAAAGCCGGAATATATGTCAGAGAACCACATATGGGAAACTACCATACCAAATTTCATAATTATATCTCCATTTTTGACTGACTTATGGCATCTAAAGTATGGGTAACTCATGACGTCATATTTTGATATTGCGGTTTTTTGCTTTTATTGACCAGATACAGACATATAAATGCCACCACTGTATTTCTGAGACACAACTGGACTAGAAACATGCCTTTTGTATTTGGATTTCTCAATTTCAAATTTTGACATTCAGTGACCTGAAATTGACCTGAACTTGACACAGGCACGTAGCCAAGGGGGTGGCGGGTGCGGACCCCCGACCCTGGAGGCCAGGAGGGTCCTTTTCAGCGCGCGCAGTGCGCCGAAAAGGGCCGACGAGATCGCGCGAAGCGCGGTATCATGGACTCTTTACCACGCGAAGCGTGGTCTTTAGAGAGTTTAGAGCACTTCAGAGGTCCTTTAGCGCCAGCAGGGCCCTCTATGAAAGACCAGAGGGTCCCATGGACGTTCAAAAGAGCCCTGTGCATGTCAGAGGGGCCCCTGGCCAGACGGAAAGGGCCCCTGAGCGGGTCAGAGAGCCCTCTGAACACGTCGAATTGGCCCCTAGCCAGCACAGAGGGGCCCCTGGGCAGGTCGAGAGGCCCCTGGGCATGTCGGCAGGGCGACAAAGCAGCTAGCGCAGTCCCTTGCCAGGTCATAAGGGCCCCTGAGCAGATTGGAAGGCCCCTAGACATACCAGAGGGCCCCTGGGAAGTTACAAGGGCCCCTGTTAAGGTCAGAGGGCCCCTGACCAGACCAAAAGGGCCCCTAGATTTGTATTTGACAACTTGGACACTCTCCGACAATACACGTCGGCTATTCTGAGGTCACGTCATTGTTAATGCGGATGGAACGTTAAACAACTTACACACATACACATCATGCTCGCACACACTGACTAGTAACTATCGCAAAATCACACTTTCAGCACACTTTCAGCTATGCGGGTGTTCAGTGTCCACCACTCGCCACCATGCCAGCACTGGGCCACCACCATCACGTGACCACAATGCTGTGACCCGGCCAAGGTCATCCCGGTACAGACGAGACCGCGCGGTCAGTGACGTCACCGCAGCGGTCACCGGCCGGGCCGGGCCGGCCAGGCATCTGCCGGTCTCGTTGCCTCGGGCGATGGCCGCGTCTCCGGCGCGAGGGTAGGCGGCTCCCGGTGTGCACTCAGTCGAGTTTGCCGTTGAAGTTGCGTGCGTTTGTTGAAAACTTGCTGACATTAAAAGACTTCGCAGTTGGTAGTTGGTTAAAGTTCCAGAACAATGACCTGATACACTTGCGGTAATGGCCAGCACTGGTCCAAGTGATCACCATTAAAAGTAGCAAGTACAATTAAAACAATGCCAGTTTTAGTCTTGTAATTACTTGTTCTGACTCACATACCATTGTATGTAATGTATCAGACATGATAGTTGTATTCGCAATCAATGAGTGTTCAGTTGTGCTCATAGGTGTCAATTTATATACTTTTGGGGTGGCCCTCACCCCCCCCCCCCCCCCCAAGGTACTCTCCCACCCAATGTTTTTTTTTCTGACCACTGGCATATCCAAGGGGGCCGGAAGGGCCAAGCCTCCCAAAACGCCTGAAGTCGACCAAATATGACGCTTTTCCTAATTTAAGCGACAATCTACGCAACTTTTACTAAAGAAGTTGTATTTAAATCACCTTTTGATGTATGAAGAATCGAAATTCGATGAGTGAGATGAATTGTGTGATTTTTTTTTTGGGGGGGGGGGATTTGGCCCCCAAAAAGCTTGTTACCGTTCTGGCATAACCATTATTCACGTCGAAGCGTAGTTTGTGAGATGTGAGATTAACCGCGATATACGTTATAAGACAATATAGACGATAGATAGACGTTACCACTTTAGGTTTGCGTGCCTCGTTTTTCATTTCAAGGGATATTGTACAGGTCGGATCTTTACAGACTAAAATGATAGATCAATTATGAATCAAGGACTGTACGGACTAAATGTGTTTATCTTCACCTAAATAAATTGTTTTTGAGTCGGAAATGAATCGCCTAAAAAACGCTGAAACCGCTAAGTAGAGTAACAGCACTGGAGGTCAGAGCGTGCCATCAGGAGGCCAGAGTGGGCCCCCTGGACCAGAGTTCGTCACGGGCCGGGCTGGCCCTATGGGCCATGGGCCGGGCCTGGGCCGGGCCTCAACTTTAAGGAAATCACCGGGCTCTGGACGGGTCTGGGCTGAGAATGTTGAAGTAATGCGCGCAAGCTCAGGTCAGAGCTTAAACATATTTTAACCAGCAGTTCACTTCCACAGCAACACACTGTTGCTGTGGCTGTGTTTTTCTTTGTTAGCATAGTTCGTTCATTGTTTCACATGTATAGTATACTAGTAAATATGCTATGATAATGATTGATTTTTTTTTTAAAATAACTATATGCTTAATCTGAACGGGCTGGACCGGGCCTGGGACTTAAATTTATGGATTTGACCGGGCCTAGTCCGGGCCTGGGCTTGGTGTTCATGGGCCCGGGCCGGGTCGAGCTGGGGGTTGGTGGGCCCGTGACGATCACTGCTCTGCAGGCCACAGTGGGCCCAAAGTAGGCCAGAGTGGGCCCTCTGTAGGACAAGGTGTGCCATCTGGAGGACAGGGTGGGCAATCCGGAAGTCTCAGCAGGCCATCCGGAGATCAGAGTGGGCCCTCTGGATATAGGCGAGTATGGGCCCTCTGGAGGTTGGCAAGGAGCAGAGTGGGCTATTTAAATGCTTGAGTGGGCTCTATGGAGTCCAGGGTGGGCGCTATGGAAGCCAGAGTGGGCCCTATGGAGGCCAGGGTGGCCCCCTGGAGGCCAGAGTGGGCCCTCTGAGACAAGAGTGGGCTCTTTGGAGGCCAGAGTGGGCCCTCTGTAAGCCAGAGAGCAGGCCCTCTGGAGGCCAGGGTTGGCCCCCGGAGGCCAGCCATGGCTGGTCGAATGACCCTCTGAATGTCAGATTGGACCCTCTGGAGGCCAGCGTGGGCCCTCTGAATGTCAGAGTGAGCTCTTTGAAGGTCAGAGTGAGCCCTCTAGAAGCCAGAGTGGGCCCTCAAAAGGCCGGCCAGAGTGGGTCCTCCGGAGACCATGATGACCCTCTGGAAACCAGATTGTGCCCTCTAGGGGGTGGCCAGAGTGGGCTCTCTGGATGCAAGAGTTGGCCCTCTGGACGTCACGTCGATCTGAGGAAGCACATAGCTTGGCCTGAAAAAAATATAGCATTTTTTTAGATTGATATCGAAGTTTAGAGGCTAGCATTAGAGTTTTGGGAATTGCGATTGGAGCTTCAATCCACAACCAATAGCGTAGTCAAGGGGGTGAAATAGGGGGTCTAGTGAGTTATGATCCCCTCCTGGAGGACAGACTTGTGCTTGATTCCAGTGGAATCTAATCCGATTCCGGAATCGATTCCGTTTGTACTGGAATCGGAATCGGATTCGATTCCGTTGGCATCTGGATGGAATCAGGATCAGGTGGAATCAATCACTTTAAGCAAATTATGGAATCGGAATCGGAATCGATGGCTATTTCAAGCGATTCCGTTTTATTTTCGGAAAAACATCACTCTGGCCATGAATGTAAGCTTCCCTGATGGAAATTTGTTCCGTTGAGCATGAATAGCTGAAGCAAAGCTGGGCTATGATTTGTTTCCTAATGAGAGTCAAAACATGCTCAGTAATTATACTGTTAAGTAGAAACATATAGGTAAAATGATATTCACTTATGACAATGTTAGGTTGTTGTTCCTTACATGCCACAATATTATAGATATCTTTCAAGGCATTGATTTCCCATGTACCTATCATATTACAAATAGCGGTTTGCAGTATGTCCATGCACCTTGGTTATAGGTAAGTTTAGATATTATATATCGTTTTGAACCTTCGTTAGATTTTGCAATTTTTGAACTATCACATTTTTGCAGTACAGGCCAGTTTTTAAAGAACTTCATGAAATTATTTGGTTTTTTGTATCAAAATAGCCACATTGAATATAGCTGTGTAATATATTGAATATGTCGTTTCGTGTCATTCGTGCCATTCGTGTCATTTGTACAAAATGTAAGAATGATCGACATTTTTGTTTTGAGGCAGCCAGTGTAATACAATTGGAATCAATGGAATCGGATTCGGAATCAAGCTTTTTAGGTGCCCTGGAAGCGGATTCGTAATCGATTCCTCTAATAAAATATATATTGGAATTTGAATCGGACTCGATTCCGCTGAAGCGGAATCAAGCACAAGTCTGCTGGAGGGTAACCGAGGCCGGCTTGAAGGGGCCTTTGATCGGCCTGAGGGGCCCCTCGGTCGGCCTGAGAGGGCCCACTACAGATTTGACCCACCCTGGCAAGGTGGGTTCGAGACGCTTCGGCGCTCGCTATTTGCTCCTGGCGGAGATGACCTGCGGCCGGTGGCAGCGGCCGTGCTCAAGGTCAGATGAAGCCAGAGAGCTGAGCGGACCGTCATCAGTCGTTCATAATCAGACTGGAGGGGCCCCTGGGCAGGTCGGAGGGGCCCCTGAGCATGTCGGCAGGGCGACAAAGCAGCCAGTGCAGTAGTCCCTCGGCTGGTCGGAAGGACCTCTGAACAGGCCAAATGGCCCCTTGACACACAAGAGAGACTTCTTGGAAGGTCAGAGGAGTCCCTGGTTAGACCGGAAGAGCCAAAAGCACGTAGAGATCCCAGATGAAGATTAAATACCAAGAGGACTTACTCCACACACACACACACACACACACACACACACACACACACACACACACACACACACACAAAAAAAAAACATCGGAGCTTTCGGGTATATTTTAACACCATTCGTCAGGGTGTTACAATATACCCGAAAGCTCCGATTTTATTTTTTTCTTGTAGAGAAAGCCCTCTTTGTATTTAATATATATATATATATATATATATATATATATATATATATATATATATATATATATATATATATATATATATATATATATATATATATATATATCACCCACTTCACATCATGTCTTTTCGCGGATCCCAGATAAGTCTCTGAACAGGTCGGAAGGGCGTTGAAAAGGTTGGAGGGCCCCCTAGATGATCTGAAGGGACTCTGGGCCTTTCAATAGTAAGAATGCAGTTGTCCAGGGAATAAAACTAAAAATTTCGCGCCGCTCCATGGCGCAATTTAGCTACAAATTCAATTATATGCTGGTTAGAAGAAAAAAATCGGGGCGTTTCTCGGCGCATTTATGTGTCATGTTGTTACTTTCTTTTATAGTTGGGCAAAATAGTTCACTTTAACACTTTTTTACCGCAATTTTAAACGCACAATAGCATTTTTAGAGGTCCGCACCATACGCAATACGACGCATTGATGAGAAGGCATATCCAGGGAATAAGACTCAAAATTTTCCGCCACTCCGCGGCTCAATTTGTTTAAGAGTTACATGTCTTGAGCTTTAAAAAAAATAATATAAGCTGGTATTGCTGATTACAAATTGGTGTCGCTGGTTCCAAAGTTGATATGGCAGTTTGTTAACTCCAAGCTCCTAAAAGTTGCTATGGCCCATGCCATACCTGTCATACTGCATTTTCCATCCTTGTAACGTGCCTTTTCATCTGTTTTGTTTGGTCCTTCCAACGCTTGGGAAGGGGGCCCTTTCAACGCTCGGAAAGGGGGCCCTTTCGAGGCGCCCCCCCCCCCCCCCCCTGGACGAAATCCTGGCTACGTGTCTGACTTGGCATTAAAGGAAATAGTTCACCTTCAACATTAGTTTTAAACTGAGATAGCAGTTTTGTATCACGTGTTGGGAAACCCCTATCTGCAAGTTTTCTTGACTGAAAAGACTCTCCAGCCGAATATATTTGGGTTTTTGGCGAAGGAATGCGGTGCTGGCGAAAAAATGTTGTACTGGTTCTAGCCCGGGCAGAGGCTATACCATCAGCCAATCAGCTTGCAGCTGGTGCTAGCAAGCGAACGCCGGCCGCCGGTTGGCACATCTCCAATGTGAGTCTATCCTTACGCGACTACTTTCGAATCTGATTGGCTGAATCATTATTTACATTCGCGTGACGTCAGGACTCTGACTCGAGAGTATGCATATAGTTTTGATAAACAATACAAATTTACGACCTTATGTCCTGAATCGGCGCGATATAAGGCCATTTTTGACAATATAAAAAGAAATTGTATTAAAAAATATAATCAAATCGTGTTTGGTAAAAAAAAATCAAAGGTGAACTATTTCCTTTAAAGGTAACTGTTCACCTTGTGTTTTGTTTAATATATACCGTGCCACAAGTATGCATAGTGTCTCCCATCGCTGATTGGCTGATGTATATTTATAAGGGACACGGAGCGGGATTTACTTGACAGATTGCTTGATAGTTGGCAGTAAGGGGTATCTTGGGTTCAAAAATACGAATATGAGTTTGGTTTGGACCATAAATGGATATCTGTTAATGTTTGTTTAATCGACCTTCTCCTTGAATGTACCAAAGTAAGAAATTAAACTTTGTTTTACATTTGCATTCGGGCACAGCCCTTCACCAGATGTATTGCAATCGAAATAACACATCATTCACATACACGACACAAGAATAGACATTTAGCACAGCTCGTGAAAATCAAAGACTATATCCTCCACCCAGCCCAGCTGAAAACCTACCCGAATCATAAATAAATAAATAAATAAATAAAGGCGAACATTTTGTAGATCAATCACACGAAATTACATTCCTAAGATCACACTCCATGATAGCATATTATTGTTCTTAGCCAATAGCTATATCAATAAATAAAGACGAACAATTTTGTTAAAGCAGTCACACGAAATCGCACTCCCATCCTGATATGACACGCCACGATGACATACTGTTCTAAGCAAGTACCTATATAAATCACGACGAACAAATAAAAAAAAATCATACAAAAAAGCATTCCTATCCTGAGATAATGCGCCACGATGACATATTTTCGTTCAAGCTCGTTTTTTTTCCTGATACACAGAGATTCAGCAATTTTCCTATCTGGGTGGTCTTTCGTTTTCACCAAAACTTCAACTTCCAAAGGAGGATCAGCAAGTTTGTCTGCCTTAGGGATTCTGCCTTAGGGTAATTTGTGGCATGACTCAAAATGATCACCTATCGGAGTACGCCACCCCCATCCCCCCAGTCAATGGTGTTCTGCTGAGACTCCAGTCAATGCCGGGTTAATCCTCGCCCGGGTAGGGCAAAATCACTCCGTGTTCGGGTAGAGGGGGGGTTGTTCTATTACCCTGGTTGGTACGACCCCCCCCCCCTTAGCGTGTCGCCCCTAATTGAGATAGAGCTTCGATTTAAAGACGAGCGTGTTGCTGGTGACGAGAGGAACCCGCTGATACTCGATTTTAAAGTCTTGGATTATTAGGTGACCTCTGAGTTAATGTCAATGACCCAAAAGGCATAAAAAATGAAAATGCGTATAAATTGAATGTTATCGAGCTAGAATCGTGAATGAGCATACCATAATGCTTAATAGGTGCCAAATTCGTAATCAGCGTCACAAAATGTCCTAAAAACTGCCAAATTCCAAAAATGCCATGTCAGGTCATGTCAGGTCATCTGAGGTCAGTGACCTCGGTTGACCTGTGGATGCGCATTGACCCCAGTGGAACATATACTTATCTAAAATGGATCCCAAATTTGAAATCAGCGTCACAAATTATCCTAGAAACCGACAGAAGCTCAAAGAAATCATCTGAGGTCATCGGAGGTCAATGACCTCAGTTGACCTCTGAAAAGGTCAATCGAGATCACAATATCAGTGGAAACCACAACTGTCACCTGGAAACACCTTTGCATATGCTCTTGAACAACAAACACTCGGAAACTGCACAAGTTACAAGCATCGATCTGCGGGACGCCAGTGGCGCCTGACATGAACTTGAGAAACAGGTCATAGGTCACGGGTCATGTGGGTTAAATTTCAAATTTGTTAGATTATGTGTCAAATTTTTCAAAAGTAGGGTACTGAAAGTTTCATCGCAGTCGGTTGGCAACTACGCGAGTTATTCCAGAAAAGCCGAGGGGGTGGCATCCCCCCCCCTACCCGGGCGAGGGTTAACCCGCAAACACAAATATTTCCTCGTTTTATGATGACTGGTGCGTTTTTTTCCAGAACATATTCCCACAATGAGACGTGGTAACCTGCCTTTATTTCGACATACCTATATAAAAGAAAAGCCGTATATTTATGAATTTCGGGTTGACTTACCGTTTGTCAAGGTGCTGCCACGCGCCACCGGCTGAGGGTAGCGGGTTGTCGGTCCTTTGGAGGCAGACAGTTTGTGTGGTATTTAACGAGGTGTGTGCGTGCCTTTGAGGCTGAGGAGCTTGTCTGTATGTCTGTCCGTCCAAGCATTTCGGCGCCTGGAGCCCAAGCGGCCGGGCCGATTGCGACACCCGTCCCACCATTCAGTGTGCCGATTCGGCGCATATTACACATATGTTTATGTCACATATGTCACATATGTTTACACATATGTTTTATCATTGAAGGTGAAGGTGATTACCAATATCATTTTGAGAACCTATAAAAGTTGCCTTCATCATCGTACCTACTTCTTTAATCTTTGTCTGCAAACTGCGACCTTTCCTGATCGCTTAAAAATTGCACTTGTACCAATCTTTAAGTCAGGTGATAAGAATAAGTTTACAAATCATCGCCCGATTTCTCTACTACCTGTATTCTCTAAAATACTTGAAAAACTCTTGCACATTAACTTAATTTCCTTTCTTGAAACCAATAATATCCTTAGTGATTACCAATTCGGATTTAGAAAGCAACGTGGGACATATATGCCGGTAACTCTTATCGTTGAGGAAGTCACGAGGACACTTGAAAACGAGGGCAAGGTGCTTGGCCTGCTCTTGGACCTAAAAAAAGCTTTCGATACAGTGAATATAACCATTCTTATTAATACGTTGCACTTAATGGGAATACAGGGGGACATGCTTAGTAGTATTAAATCTGATTTAATTAATAGAAGACAGCGAATAGAAATTAATGGGTATATTTCAGAGTATAGGGAAATTAAGCTTGGGGTCCCACAGGGTTCAATCCTTGGTCCTTTGTTCTTTCTTCTCTTTATAAATGACCTGGTAAACATTTCTAATGAAGTAAAGTTTTTTTTCAGTTCGCAGATGATCATTGATCATTCTTATCATCATTGAAGGTGATAGTTATGAGCATCTTCAAGCAAAAATTAACACCTTCATCCCTAAATTGACTGCTTGGTTTTCAAGTAATAGGTTATCCTTGAATTCCTCAAAAACATTCTATCAGATATATTCGTTTTTTTGCTATTCAACGGGATATCAATATTGTCCTTAATAATGTAAAGATTAAGAGGCAATTTTCAGTCAGGTACTTAGAGGTAGCTCTTGATGAAAATCTAAAATGGGATACTCATATTAACAATATATCCTTAATATTGAGTAGAAATATCGGTGTGATGGGCCGCGTGCGTTCATGTCTTTCTCCCAAGGAGCTAATATTACTCTATAACACGTTTGTTCTCCCTCACATCTCGTATTGTGCTGTTGTGTGGGGCAATGCTTATGCGGTCAGAATAAACAGAATTGTTAGACTCCAAACAAGAGCTATGAGAATCATAGACAGTAAACCATATCTGTTCCCTTCTAATGAGCTCTTTATGAAATATGGTATCTTGAAATTACCTGAGTTGGTCATCGAACAAAATGTAATGATAATGCTAGCGTTCCTTAACGGTGCACTGCCTCGTTCCCTATCAAACCTATTTCATATCAACAGGCCTTGAATTACCAGAGCACCTCAGCATTTTGTGTTCCTTTTGCTTGCTCTAATTTTAGAGCCTATTCCCTCTCATTTACAGCCCCTAAAGCATGGAACTCGACCATTTGTGAAGGGTTTCACAATCTAGAGGACGTTCCCAAAAGTAAAATGAGCCTGAATAAATATACCCGAAAAGCCGTTATTAGTAGCTATAGCCTTAATGATAGCACATCGTAAAGACGTGTCAATTGTTGGGCACCCATAACCTCACGCCGTCCCAACGACTAGGCTTGAGGGATACCGACCCTCTTGATGACTGGCGGATAGTCACTTGGGCTGGCCGGGCACACTTCAGAAGATTCTTAAAACAAAATAAAGAAAAAAAAACACTTTTAGAACAAAACAAACATCGTTTTTTTAATATAAAACAAATAGAAAATAAAATATAAATATCTCATTTTAATACACAAAAACAGTAGTAAGTTGTCTTAGAAAATAAACACAAAACAAAATACAAAATATGATGTGTGCTACGTGTAGGCCCCTGCCCACCCGCTGTAACCGGGCCACCTGAGACCAGCCCTCAGTATATTCTACGGGGCCGGTCGGCCGGCCGGGGGTGCCGGGCGCCGGCCCGGTGGGTCGACGCTTCGCACGCCTGGTCGGTGGACTGCAGCGGGAGCGCCGCCCCGCGAAGGAAAGTGCGTATTAACGCGAGGCGGCGTGGGTAGGGGTCGCCCCCGCCCACCCGCGGTAACCGGGCCAACCTGGGACCGGCCCTCAGTATACTCTACGGTGGCCGGTCGGCCGGCCGGGGGTGCGGGGTGCCGGACCGGTGCAGTGGGTCGGCGCAGGGGGGTTTCACCTGTGTTGTGGGCCATAGGGAAGCCCGATTTGCTAGCCGCGACCCTTGAGTGACGTCACTGGGCGTCACTTGGGCCGAGCGCCGGGAGCCTCAAAACGTAAACAAAACTGCGGCCATTCGTAAGATTGTGGTAATCTGGGTAGGGTTTGGCTAGGACTTTGGGCGATGTTTTATTTAGGTGCTGTTTTTTTAGTGTGATCCTGAAAGTTACTTATATCTGATAGGAATGATTCAACAGTAATTTAACGATCCTGGCTCCCGGAACTTTATTTTGATGGTGCCTTTTGACAAAACTAGTTTAGATGCCTCCCGAACTGAAGACTAATGTGATGTGGATCAGGATGTGAAAGAGGTTGGTACATTTCTCACCATGGCTCGACTTATCTTAATGTTTGACCATACTTTAACTTTTCACAAGATGCACTCACAGTGTCAGAAAAGTGGTTCCACGATCTAAGTTCACGGAACAAATTTTTCGCCAGCGGCGGAATAAATTTTGTAATGCGTATGCCAGTAATTTTTGCGTAATTTTGTATACGCGTTTCTACACAACAAGGCTGATCGAATAAAACATACTGTGTAATGCTATTTCAATGGTGAGTCTAACGTGATTTGATAAAAATGTTTTGATTCTTTGAATCGGAAAGAATCATTTCTCAAAATGGTTATCCATGAATCAAACGGTGACTGAATCATTCATATTCCAAAATGAATCGTGATTGAATCCTTCCCAAAAAGGTGAAGCAATAACCAGTCTGGTGTGGAGGGGGTCATCCCCCCCTGATCAGGGGGGGATGACCCCCTCAACACCTCGAGGTGTTTCGAGAATAGCGGAAAAACGGCGGCGCACAGCGCCACCAAATTTGGCACAGCTGTTTGGGCATCAATTATACATAATATTTACAATTACATAATTACATTTCATAAACACAGACTCGCACATTTAGTATAGATTGCGAGAAGTGGAGCAAATTTCGAAAGTGGCGCATATTGTTATGACATTGTGTGCTTCGAAAGAAGACAAAAAATTAACTAAAAGTTCGAACGTATTGATAACTACTTGACTTCGAACTACTTGATAAAATAATTATTCATAAAGTTAATAAGTACAAAAGCAATTATTTTCTCATCGTTGCTTACACAACTAGCATAATATTGTCCGTGGGGAAGTGTTCGTTCGCT
>JAXIVJ010009771.1:0-49707 GCA_036785665.1 Chirona hameri | reverse complement strand
ATATATATATATATATATATATATATATATATATATATATATATATATATATATATATATATATATATATATATATATATATATATATATATATATATATATATATATATATATATATATATATATATATATATATATATATATATATATATATATATATATATATATATATATATATATATATATATATATATATATATATATATATATATATATATATATATATATATATATATATATATATATATATATATATATATATATATATATATATATATATATAAGGCACTATTTGTTTACGTCATCGTTTTTGTCTCGTCAAGGCGCTTCAAATTCAAAATCGTAGAAGGATAAGGATTTGCACTGGGGGGTCGCTCAGGAAAGTACGGGCCAGCGTCTTTGTCCGGATGTGTGTCCGGATGTGTGTCCGGATGTGTGTCCGGATGCGAGATCTTTGGCCACCTCTCCAGGTCGACGCTGCGGATATTGGTTCGGAAGATAACCAGGGGGAGGGGCGAAAAACGCCACCCCAGCCAATGGTGTTCGGCTGAGACCCCAGCCAATGCCGGGTTAATACTTGTACATCGTCAAAGCGTTGTACTCCTCTCAGACGTTACTAGCATACACTGAAAAACAATGAGAACTTTGACTGGTCTTCCTTCGAGAGCCTCACCAGCGCTCGACCGGCAGACCACCTCTATCACCACAGGACCCTCTAAAGGACAGCAAAGGCCCTCTACAGATCGGCAGGGGCCTTTAACCCTCGCCCTACGGGGGGCTGACAGCCCCCCACCCCCTGAGGTTTTTTCTTGAATAACTTCTTGTACGCATGCGGCGCCTATTGCTGAAATTTTCGGTAGCTGAGTTTACAACCATTATACGTATGCTGTAAAAATTTAATTGTAATTGGTTAAGTAGTTTGAGAGATAATCGTGTTTTGATGTCATGTTGGTGGAACAACGATAAATATTTGAAAAATGGTAGAAAACAGCGTTTTTAAGGATATTGCAAACGCAATGCACCGAAGATACAAAATGACATTCTCTTTAAAATGGCAATCTCGAATTTGCAAAATTTAGGATTTTTGACCCCTGAAATAAAACAAAATGGAAAAATCCCCACAAAATAAAAATTGCAAAGATGTTAGAAAAACCGGAATATATGTGAGAGAACGGAGTATGGACAATACCCATACCAAATTTCAAAGCAATATCTTCATTTTTGACTGAGTGATGGTTCCCTAAGTGTAAGAAACTGATGACGGTCATTTTTGTAAATAACTTTTTTGGACTTTTTTACAAGATACGAACAAATCATTACCTTTTCTGTATTTCTGAGCCAAAACTGGTCTAGGAACATGCCTTTTTATTTACATTTATCAATTTCTAATTTTGAGGTTTTCTGAAGAGCAAAATCGCTGTTCTGGACGTGGTAAATCTGCGGTCATTCACTTGACCTGGAAGGTCACCCATTGACCTGAAACCTAAAAATCGCGTACTGTTAGATTACTCTCATGACAGGTAACATGCTGGTTCTTACCGCATTGCTCTAAGTTGCTTGGTTTGAAAGTTACCAGGGGCCTGTCAGCCCCCCCCCCCCCCCCGTAGGGCGAAGGTGAAGAAAAAAAACTCCCGTAGGGCGAGGGTTAAAGGCCGGCAGATGACCATCTACAGATCGGCAGGGCCCTCTAAAGGCCGACAGAGGGCCCTCTACAGATCGGCAGGGCCCTCTAAACCCTCGCCCTATGGGAGCTGTTTAGGTTGGTGGGCGTTCTTTTATGCGACGTAAGGCGTTTCGCGGGCGCCTGACACCATCCAAAACACTGGGGCCTTCGGCCCCAGGGGGCCCTCGCTCGGTCGCCAGAGGGGCCTGCAAACCCTCCAGGGGGAGGGGGGCATGGCCCCCTTGTCCCCCCCCCTGCCTACGCCCTTGCAAGGAACCCCTGGCCTTTGACCTCCAGAGGGCCTCTCTGACTTCCAGAGGGCCCCCTCTGGCCTTCGGTGGCCTTTCTGACCTCCAAAGGACCCCTTCTGACCCCAGGGGCCCACCTCTGACATCCCCTCTGACTTCCAGATGGCCTCCTCTGGCCTTCAAATGCCCCTCGGACCTCCATAGGACCCCCTCTGGCTTCCAAGGGCCACCTAAAGGGTGACCTCCGCGATGGGGCCTGCGAGATGGGGCCTCTTTGAAGCATGGAGGGGCCTCCATAAATGACAGGAGGGGCAAAAAGATATGTTTGCCCCCCCCCCTGCCCGACGACAGGGGGCCGACTGCCCCTCCTAACCACCCCCCCCCCCCGGTGGCGCCGCCGCTGGTGTGGCAATAATGCCTATAAAAATGTGATGTAAGCGATCACTGTTTTATTAACAAGCATTGCAATGCCAACTGATGCACGCAACCACCCGCAAGGCTGGTGGCCTTGCATATAGTTTCTTGAAGTCCACCGTGTGTCGATCCCCACAATTCATGCTCTTTCTCCTCACTTCCCACATACGCCCAGTCAGAATATTGTTCTTGTGTTTGGAGCAAAGGCTTTGTCCAGGACTTGAAATTGCTAGAAAATATCCAACGCCGCTGGACCAAATGTATCCCTGGAATGGAATCGTTGACCTATGTGGAAAGACTAAGAACTCTGAATCTCTACTCTATCCAGGGGAGACTGTTGCGTGCAGACCTCATTCAGTACTGGAAGATCTTGAATGATAAATCTTGCATCTCGCCTGCTAATTTATTTCATCAGCCTCCTCAGAATTGCACTCGGGCCACTGCCACAAAGTCTCCCCCCCCCCCCCCTCTAATTCATACTGATGTTAGGAAGCATTCTTTTTTCTGACAAAGGTGTATATCTGCATGGAACTCTTTACCTGCTAGCACTGTATGCGCACACAATGTAACTGCATTTATACACATGCTAGACTGTGATATCAATGATGCACTGTACACTTATGTAGGTTGATTCTTGCTGGGTAACTGTGCTTTATCTGTGTAAAATGGATGTTCCTCACTGAATTTGTTACTTGTTATCATTCTGTTGAATTTTGTGTTAGGAGACGCACATCTTCAGTCAGTTTCCCCCTCTATTTCAGCACCTTGTAAGCGATTCATGCTGACTGGTGAATCTTTTGTGTCCGGGGTTCCTTCTGTCCAAAATCCCCTGAAGCCAAATCCTCCACAATTCCTCTCCATGGATGCTTAGGAACTGAACCCGGTAAGTTAACCAGGTAAGCAACACAGCATAGGGGCTGTGGAGGATACAGTGCTTCGTTCACAAACCAAACCAATCCACAGTGCTGCAATAGGCAGGATGCAAACCTCCCCGGCTGAGGGCGCTGGAACAGCCCCATCACACTGAACCTGTGCCAGCTTCTCCAAATCAGCACCAACCAGGGCAGGCCCACACTGACAAGATTTAATTGACAATGCCATAGGTACTTTGCAGTTTATTAGAGTTTGTAAAGAATTGTAATGCCTGCCCTACCAATACTGAGTCTCTCACACCCTTTAGCACATCAGCGTCCTAGCATTGGACAATTTGGGCTGAAAACGACACCCTATGCATACTGGTTATTCATTCACCTTTTTTTGGAAGGATTAAATCATGATTCATTTTGGAATATGAATGATTCAGTAGTCACTGTTTGATTCATGGATAACCATTTTGAGAAATTATTCTTCCTGATTCAAAGAATCCATTATTTTTTATCAAATCATGTTTGGCTCACCATTGAAATAGCATTGCAGTCTTTTTTATTCAATCAGCCTTGTTTCTATGAGGGTTTTGATTCAATCATGATTCATCAATAAACAAATATGGTGGTGAATTGATTCTCCTTTGATTCAAGAGATTTTGATTGAACAATTCCAATTGATTCATTCAGTCTAATCAATAACCAGTCTGACCCTATGGATAACATTTTTTCACTTTTTCTGCATTTTATTGTGAATTTTCCACTCCTTATTTTGAAATGTATTGGATAATTGGAACCCTGATACTGATTTATGCATGCAATGATAGGGACAGTCTGTGGAGGGAAAGACTGGTAAGAATTGTCATAGGTGTAGGAGGTAATAACTAAGTCTGGTAAGCAGGTAATTGGGTATTGATAAAGCAGAGTACATGTTTTTTTGGTGAATTTTCTGCTCTTTATGCTCATGTTTGGCCAGAATTTGTTGCACTCTGCACCCCAGCTCCAAAGCAATCCTGGGACCCTGAAGCACATTGTGCTTACATGGTTGGCAAAAATAGCAACATACATATTCAATGGTTGCCTAAATGTTATTAGAATGTCAAATTATCAACTATAAGTGTTCATCAAGCATTGGACTAATAATTATGTAAAGAACACATCACCATCACCCACCTTGACCTGCTGTGCACACCAGGGGTGTCACCCCAGGATTCCCCAGCCCCAGTCAATTTGCCTGGCAATACTTGAGCCGTGACGTCACCAACTCTACAGCGAGCCGGCTTTAGCATGGTGGCCTATGGGAAAATAGGTGGTATTCGGATCGCATTTTAAGAATTTTTGAAACAGTTCGTTCCGCAACCAATACAAAAATATGATGCCAAAAGCATCGTTTATTCATATCTGGAGTCGTTTTGGTAAAATTCAGTATATTACCCGCCCAGGAAATGGTTTTATGGAACGTTGCACGTCTTGCAATAAGGGTCATTTTCACCTTATCTGACGGTAATGAGCGCCCGATTTCGACCTTGTTCTATAGCCTCGGGATTCCCCATGTATCGGCTGCCGAGCGTCACAGCATTGTCGACGTCACTGGTGCTCTGGTCCAGTTGTGGCCAGCCCCGTCACCGTAGCTGCGCTTTCGAGCGTTTTGCGGTCTTTTGGCGGGTGTTGACGACTCAGCAATGTTACATTTTTGGGAATATTACCTGGAAAATCACCGGTAATGAAAAGGTCTGATTTGTCATCCTTGGTACTATTTTTCATCCTTGACTGTAGGAAATGACTTTCAACTATATAGTCAAAAATATAAGTGTATTTGTGTTATATTCCACCAACACAATCAAAATATCTGAAGTGAACAAATATTGATCAATTGAAATTCTCATCACTATTCTGGAATGCGAGTATACCAATTACCAGTATACAAGAATAAGGAATTTGCTTTTATGGTTTGCATATTTTCAACACAAGACTAAGGTACTGTCATTTAAATATCTAAGAAAGAGGAATGAAGACGTGCCCAACCTGATGACAAGATTATATATTTGTAAAGCATAAAGTGTACCTTTGCAATCAAACCTGTGGGGAAAACGCTCACAGTGTCATGCAGGTAATCAGCGGTACAGCGGTGTGAGAATAGTAGCGGAGTACCGGAGCCTGCTGCAGAGGTTGAAGGAGTCCAGGAAACCAGTCATTGTGACTGGCATCCTCCCTCGCTGTGGAGCCAGTGAGGAGTGGTACTCGAGAGCTCTGTCTTGAACAGCTCAGTTCAGAACTTATGTTCAGCTATGGGGCTTAGTTATGTAGACTTATGGGATCAGTTCTATGAGTGGCGTAGGTACTATATGAAGGATGGGCTTCACTTATCGGATGAGGGGGCAAGGGCTTTGGGAGATGCCTACAGAAGTGTCATTCAGGGAAACTAGGTAGGAGGGAGGGTTCGGGGACGCTAGTACTAGGGCATCAGGAAGTAAGCATTGGTAGAAGTTCATGTCAGAATAGGACAGTAGATCATAATTCCCTCAGAATTAGTAGAGTCAGCTCAAAGTATAAGATCACATGTGTGTTGCTGAATGCCCAAAGTATTAGGTCTAAATTTGATGAGTTTGAGTGTTATGTTGCCCTTGAAAAGCCTGATATAATTTGTGTAACCGAGACATGGGTTAGTGAGGGGTATAATAGGGATAGGCTACAGGATTTTGAGTTAGAAGGGTATAACATGTTCTCATACTGCAGAGAATCACGGCAGGGGGCGGAGTGTTTGTATATGTAAATAGCTTGTACTGCACTACTAGAGTTGATGATTCTAGTAAAGTAAAAGAAGTAGAATCAATCTGGCTTGACATTAAAATTGGTACAGGAAACAGAGGAAGGTTGAGGATAGGTGCATTTTACAGACCAGGGAATCTTCCAAGGAACTCCCAAGCTGAAACAGACCAAGATATTTGTGAGGAAATATGTAGGAACTTTCGGGCTCAGTGTCTTATTATGGGAGATTTTATCTTAAGAGGATACGGAAGTATAGCAGAGGAAACAAATGAGTGTAGGTTGTATAGGCACATCTTTGAAGAGGAGCTTTTCATGCATCAGTTTGTAACAGAGCCAACCAGACATTGCTCCATTCTAGACCTTGTATTCTCAGACAACAGTGATCTAGTTAGTGACAAGTATTTGTGCAGGTCTAGGAACCAGTGATCACAATATGGTTAAATTCAATATCTCATCAGAAATGAGGCCCAAAGATAACCTTATTATGGTTCCAAACTTCAGCCGGGCTGATTTTGATGGTATTAGAAATGACCTCGCACAGATAAAATGGAACGTTGAGTTGGCAGGTTTAGATGCATGTGAGGCCTGGAATGTTTTCAAAGCTAGATTAAGCCAAATTCAAAATCGGCATATACCCCTCAGGCACAAACGTAACAGAACCAAGGGCAAACCAGTTTGGCTTACCCCAGAAGTAAGGAGTGCTATACAAGCTAAAAGAAGTGCATTTGGCATTTTGAAGGGATCTTCACTAGATATAAATCGGAAGGCCTACCAGAATGCAAGAAATTCAGTTAAGAAAAAGGTCAGCAGCTAAAAGGGCAAAGGAACTTGATTTAGCTAGACATTGTAATGCAGATAGTAAGAAGTTCTTCAGTTTTTATAAGTTCAGTACAGTTTCCAAAAATATAGGTCCATTTAAGGTAGATGATGTGTTAGTTAGCAAGGACAGTGAAATGGTTGAAGTGCTTAATGATCAGTTTCAATCTGTCTTTACTATCGAGGACCAGAGTAGTATTGCAGCACTTCAGCCTGAGCTAGAGACAGAGGAGACTATAGGAGAGCTAGGTGGCATAAGTAGTGAACTTGTTCTAGAATATCTAAAGAAAGTAAGGCCTAACAAGGCAGAAGGACCTGATGAAATCCATGCTAGACTTTTAAGAGAATCTGAAAGGGAGTTGTCGGTTCCATTAGCCATAATATTTTCTAAATCACTCACAGATAGTAAAATTCCACTTGATTGGAAAAGAGCAAATGTTGTTCCTATTCATAAAAAGGGAGATAGAAGTAAAGAGGAAAACTATAGACCGGTTAGTCTGACCTCATTAGTCTGCAAGGTGCTTGAATCAATCATCAAAGATAAGATTGTTGAATTCTTGGAGCAAAATGAACTCATCAAGGATACACAGCATGGCTTTAGGAAGGGCCGTTCTTGTTTAACTAATCTTCTGGAGTTTTTGGATGTTGCAACAGATAGCTTTGATCAGGGTAAACAGCTAGATGTAGCTTTTCTTGATTTCAGTAAAGCATTTGACAAAGTCCCCCATACAAGACTGGGGTTGCAACTTAAAATGCATGGGATCAGGGGCAAGATTCTGGATTGGATAGAAACGTGGCTTTCAGGACGCCAGCAAAGGGTTATATTGAATGGGTACCAATCACAATGGAAGGAGGTTCTCAGTGGGGTTCCACAGGGCTCAGTCCTGGGCCCATTGCTTTTTATAATATTTGTGAATGCAATTGAGAACAGTATAGACAGCAAAGTCTTGAAATTTGCAGACGATCTAAAAGTTGTCAGGATTATTAGAGGAAAACATGATCAGGATGTTTTTCAATCAGATCTGGACAAGCTAGTTGAGTGGTCTGAAGCATGGCAGATGAAATTCAATTTGAGTAAATGTAAGATTATGCACGCTGGACGGGTTAGCAGTAAACATAGGTATGAAATGGGTGGGCAGAAAATGGAGCAGATTGAAAAGGAAAGAGATTTAGGTGTCGTGGTAAACAATAGACTATCAGCGTCAGACCAGGTTGTAGAAGCTAGGAAAAAGGCACTTAGAATGCCAGGGGCCATTAACAGAAATGTTTCCTACAAGAGTGAAAAGGTAATAACAAAACTGTATTGTGCATACGTTAGACCACATTTGGAGTATTGTGTACAAGCCTGGTCTCCAACATATGAGAAAGATTGCTGGTTGTTAGAAAGAGTTCAAAAAAGGGCAACAAAAATGGTTAATTGTCTTGGTAGTTTACCTTATGAAGATAGATTAAAAAATTGGGTATGTTTTCACTTAGATATAGAAGGCTAAGAGAAGATCTAATTGAAGTCTTCAAATTTGTAAATAGTCAGCATTCTGGATATTTAAAGGGTATGTTTGAGTTCAATAGGGAAAATCGAGGTAGAGGTCATCAGCATAAACTCATTATGAAACAAAGTAGGACTAGGCTACGACAGTCATTTTTCAGTAGAAGGGTTGTAGGACATTGGAATATGCTACCAGGGGATGTCGCTGATGCAGTGACACTTGCTTCCTTCAAAATTAGATTAGATAAATACTTTACAGAGAAGGGATTAGTTCATAAATACTCGTGGGATTAGCCTTCTTTTATGCAGGTAGAGTAAGGTGATTTGAAGGGGCGAGACTGGTGGAGGGGGGGGGGGGGGTGCAACCTCGGATGGGCCCAAGAGGCTCTTTGTTGCACTTTTCTTTTATGTCTTTATGTCTTTTATGTCTACTCAGCCATGTGTCACTTAGTCCGCATGCTGATATACTGGGCTAGTCTGACCCGGGAGGGGGGGGGGGCAAGGGGCCATGGCCCCTCAGGGATAAAGACATAAAGACATATCTTATCTAAAGATCTTTGTGACCTTCAAGGTCAAGTGTAAGGTCAAAGGTTAGGGTGTCAGAATCAGATACAGTTTTCAGAGTCAGGCACATATTTTTACGCCATTTGGTCCTAAGGTCAGATAGAACCTGTTTCCAAAAAGCAGGTCTGTTTTGACCTTACAGGCCTCCTTCAAAGTCAAATTCAAGCTCAAAGGACGTGGAACGCTGTAGCGCCCCAATTTACCGTCCGATCGGGCCAAAAATGATCGTTGAGGTAGTAGTGGGGTAGTACAGGTAAGGACGAGATGAAGAGGAAAATGATCAGAAAATAAGGGGTCTGAGGACTGAGGTCACAGTCCAACGGAAGAATGGGGCGATGCGAGGCGAAGTAATGGACACATCAATTTCGGATGTAGTGCGGTAACTGTAGCTTAGGAAGGTAGATGAGCCATCATTAATGGATACGAGAGATCGTTTGTTGATTTCCGTTTCGCCCTGTGCACAACGCGGAGAGAGCCGGTGGCTACCCCATAGAGGATTGTGGGCGTTAAAGTCGCCAAGTATCAGACAGTTTCAGGCATTGCTGAAAACAAATTGTTTAGCGAGTACGGTGTGACATTTGGAGAGTTTGGCGGCAGATACACAGACAAGATCTCACGATTGAAGAGCGATACAGTAGCTGCAACGACATTCAGTGGCAATACCAATCTTGTTTGTCGCTGTGGGACGGAATTTGAAATGTAGAGTGCTACACCCCCCTGTCGGGCAGGTAAGTTTACATCGTGTCGATACAGGGTATATCCAGGAACATTGTAATCATATGCATCCGATTCACGAAAATGTGTTTCCTGTATTGCGGCAATTAGAGGAGATTGATTTTGCAGGTATTGTTTAAATTCTGGTAAGTGTGATAACAAACCACCAACGTTCCACTGTAATATGAAGTTCGTCATTTCACTGTTAGGGTGTAAGCTAGGCAAGCTCCTCAGGGATGAAGGCTCGCTTCACTACAGTCTGGGATCTGAATCCCATGTTTTCCATTTCATTTGTGGATGATCGGTTGCGCTGGCGGGTGCTGCGTCGCTGAATAGGAGGGGTAGGAGGCGAGTCAGCCTCGCTGCTGGGAGACGGCGTTCGCAGAGGCGGAGGGGGGGGGGGGGTGGCTTTCAGGGTGGACTCGTCTTCGCTGGTGTCATAGGATGTCGAGTCATCGGAGTCTAGGTACCGGCGACAGAGTTGCGGTGTCGGCGGAGTCGCGACGTCGCCCGTGCTACAACGCATTGGGGACATCACCACTTTGTGCGCCAACTTACCGCTACGTGAGGACTGTGTTCCGAGTTCACACGCGGAGCTCCCTCATGTGTCGCCAGCTGTGGAGAGTCAGGGTCACTGTGGGGCGGCGGTCGCACACCCGACCCAGGCTGGGTCGACCCATTCCGCGGTGTAGGAGAGCGGCGCGCGCCGTCTGCGGGGACAGCGAAGAGCATCGGAGACTCCCGGGGCGGCACGAGCGGGGGTGGTCTGGGGGGTCACGACGCTGTGAGGCGGCGATGGCAGCACCGGTCCTGCGTCGCGATTCGGCCGGGGTCCTGAGCGACGCATGCCGTCCGAAGGGACAACACGTGGAGCTGGCAGCGCCGGCCACTCCCGAAGGTCAGCACCGGCGGCGCCAGCCTGAGGAGTCGCGGCGCGCAGAGCTTCCAGCTTGCTGGTCCAAACCGGACAGGCTATGCCAGTGACCGGGTAAGGATGCGGCGCAGCAGAATGCGGCGCCTTGGCATGCGGCGCAGCAGGGGGTGCAGTACAACCCTCAGATGGGTGCTCCCCAGCACACCGTGTGCACCTCTGGGAGCCGCCTTTGCATGAGTTTTTTTATAAATATGCGACACTAATCAACGCACCAAACAGGGCGAGATACTCTTTGTTACCCAGGGGTGTCATGCCTATCTTTGTAACGTGTCCACCCTGTCCAATGACGTCACGGTTCGATGACTTCACAGTCACGCTTTCCACCAATGGGGTGGCTGAATCGGGAGCGTTCGAGACCGGGGCGGCCGCCATGTTTGCGTACAGAACCGGGCCTTGACCTTATATGGGCATGGACCTCCCACTTTTGCATGCCTCGGTTTGACATCGCCTAGCGGCTCATCCTTGCAATTTAGGAGAAAATGACCGAAAAACTAGCGGTAGAGGACATTGCAATCTATCATGTAGCGCTTAATTCATCCCGCTGGCACCTAAGGTATTAAAATGATAGGACGCGAAATTAGGTCAATCTAACACTATTTGAATAAGGAGCGTGTGACGTCACGTGCCTCTGACGTCACCCTCATTCGCTGCCTATCCCGGACGGGTCTACCTAGTATCTAGGGTCTTGTATGCTACCCTTTGTTACGAGTCAATATTACATAAAAGCGACAAGCCTTGCTCTGGTCAGGACAACCAGGCAAAGAACTGGCCAGCCGTTTCATTTGTCTATCGATGCAATTGAATATACCGACCATGCTCATACTTTCAATGTGATCCCTTCCCGAAGTTTATTTTCTTTCATAAATGCAGCACTGTATTTTGTAATATTCATAGCAATTTAAATTGTCTGAATTATCTAAAAATATAATGCATGTAACATTTTCTTAATCGTGACTATATCACTTGTTTGGGTCCGAGAGCATGCTTCACATCGATTCAAGTCCATATGCTGCTTCTCAATCAGGCAGTGACGATTTCTGATTTGTCGACGATGCTTCAGATTTGTCGTGTTTGCCTTGGACCACAACAGCGGCGATAGCGCAATCTAGACGAATCAGCTTCGTGAAACGGATTTTGAACCAATGGCTACGCCAGACTAAGAACGAGCCTCCCTTGCAATTCTGTTGCCAAACACATGATACGGTTCCGTGGCGGTCGGTTCAAATAGCGAAAACGAAGTGCGGTAGAAATCACAGTGGAGTAGTGACGACCTATGCGAAACGTCACAAAATTTGACCCTTTAAAATATGACCAAATATACCCAACGATGTTTGCGTTGAAACTCAGCAACTAGGTCGTTTCGGAAGAAAAAATGTCAGACTTGGAGATTTCTCAGTATTCCCGACAATCTGGCTATCTCAGTTAAAACCAGGGGTGTAACTTTGGAAATGACATTGGGGATGCAAATCGTAGCGGAGGCCTCCTAGCAAGTTGTCAGGGGGGCCTCCTGACAAGTAGTCAGGGGGCCTCCCCTAGTTCCTCGCCCCTGATATGCATGCAAGTAAGCCACGTTAAGAAAAGTATGTGTTGCCACTCACGTGCTATCCCTCCCCCCGCCCCCTCCCCGGCTAACAACCTTTGGGGCATTACAAAGTAAGACAACCCAAATTTTCACATTTGCCGTCCGACCATTTTTAATTTTCTTGAAAAGTTCTGCACTGGGGGTTTCAAGGGCGGGGAATTCATTGGTGGTGACCCCAAAAAATAAAAGATACGGCCTTCCGTATTTTCCCAAGTTCACTGTGCAGGCCTAATTTTGACGACCTAATTTGACGAAAAAAACTCCGAAACATAAAAAGCGATTTTGATAAACTTTTTTTGTTTGGATCAGGATTGGTCGAAGAACAATTTGGCAATCACGGATTTTCTTTTAAAAAAATCGCATGACCTCGTGACCTACTTTTTGCGCCGTGACCTTGACCTGTTAGAAACTGAAATTAACATTTTCGTCTGATGACGATGTAAACTTCATCGATGTCCTTTCGTATAAAAGAAATACAAAAATGGGGTTCGACCTGTACACATTATTTTTCAGTCTTGTAATACTGACATAATACGCTGTTCGGGCACCTGTCTGTCGATAACTTCGCATCTACTTGACATACGCTTTCGAAACAAAGTTCAGAGTGACTCCTGACGACGAAACCTCTCGGTTGGTGCCTGTCACACCAAAATAAGGTCGCCATATGACCTGCCAGGCCAATACAACGTAACGTGCCCAAACAGCGTATTGTGTCAGCATTGCAAGGCTCAAAAGTAGTCTTTTTACGGGTCAAACCCAACTTTTTATATTTTTATACGAAAGGACATCGATGGAACTCAAATCGTCATCAGACGAAAATTTTAATTTCAGTTTCCAACAGGTCAATGTCACAGCGCAAAATGTCACGAGGTCACGTGAAAAAAAATGAAAATCGAAAATCTGAGATTACCAGATTGTTCGTTGACTAATCCCGATCCAAACAAAAAGTTTATCAAAATCGCTTCTTTGGTCTCTGAGTTATTGGTCGTCAAAAATAGGTCTGCGCAGTGAAATTGGGAAATTTTCGGAAGGCCTTATCTTGGAATATATATATATATATATATATATATATATATATATATATATATATATATATATATATATATATATATATATATATATATATTTTTTTTTGGGGGGGGGATTTTTTTTGGTCACCACCAATGAATTCCTCACCCTTGAAACGCCCAGTACGCAACTTTTCAAGAAAATTACAAATGGTCGGACGGCAAATTTGAAGAACAAAAAATGGTTTTCTTACTGTGGAAGTCCCCAAAAGTAGTTTTTACAGGTCGAACCCCACTTCTTCTTTTTATACGAAAGGACATCAATGAAACTCAATTCGTCGTCAGACGAAAATATTAATTTCAGTTTCCAAGAGGTCAAGGTCACGGCGCAAAAAGTAGGTCACGAGGTCACGTGACAAAAAACAAAAAATCGCAAATCCGTGATTGCCAAATTGTTCTTCTGCTATTCCTGGCACATTAAAAGTTTTCAAAATAACTTTTTTTAGTCTCGGAGTTATTGGTCGTCAAAATTAGGCCTGCACTTGGGAACTTGGGAAAATACGGAAGGCCGTATTTTGGAAATGTTTATTTTTATTTTTTGGTCACCAGTCCTTCATGCAGGGACACATCTTCAGCCCCATCCCGTTCCAGCTCATTCAGCCAGACCCAAACACGTTCCAATTCAGATTCATAATTGATGGGGCTCCCATTCCCAACCATTTCAGCATATTTCACTTTTTGTGGTGCAAAAAAATATACGTTCTGCCCCAAACCCGTTCCAACCCGTTACATTTCCAAAAAATTGCCCCATTCCCACCCATTCCATCCCGTTCAATTCCCATACGGGATTCCCATTCCATGAAGGGCTCTATGACTCACCACCAATTAATTCCCCGCCCTTGAAACCCCCCAATGCACAACTTTCAAAGAAAATCAAAAATGGTCGGACGGCACCCACCGGCCGTCTTACCACGTCCACGTCCACGTCCAGTGTTGTTTTTACCACGTCCAGTGTTGAATGCCCCCTTTGCTTTTGACTGCGACTGTGACTGCGTCCCCACCCCAGTCAAAAAAAATCCGTGGTGACGCCCCTGTGGATGACCTACGAACTGTTTCTGTTCACTGCTATGTCTCTTTGTGATATGAGCTAATGGTTCATATGCGCAAAATGTAATATCAGTAAAGCCTCTGCAAAATGCCCACAAGAACGTGCAACTTTGAGTATTACCAAGGCAAGCAAAATAGACAATGAGGTTGTCATTTATGCATGAACCAAAAACTGCCAAAACCAAAAACCATCAGCATAGAACGTCTGCTACATGCACAATTGTGCAGTTTTTGGTATTTCGCAGCCTGAGCGGCCAGCTCTTTCTCTTTTTTCCGTCTCCGTTTTTGGAAGCCACTTGCGTTTCTCCACATCGTGTTAACCCTCGCCCTACGGGAGCTTTTTTCACCTTCGCCCTGCGGGGGGGGAGGGGAGGGGGCTGACAGGCCCCCTGTTAATTGCCAAGCCAAGCAACTTAGAGCAATGCGGTAAGAACCAGCATGTTGCCTATCATGCGAGGAATCTAACAGTATGCGATTTTTAGGTTTCCGGTCAACGGGTGACCTTCCAGGTCAAGTGAATGACCTCGGATTTACCACGTCCAGAACAGCGATTTTACCAGCGTCCAGAACAGCGAACAGAACAGCGAACAGAACAGCGAACAGAACAGCGAACAGCGATTACCACGTCCAGAACAGCGAACAGCGACAGGCTCTTCAGAAAACCTCAAAATATAAATTGATAAATGTAAATAAAAAGGCATGTTCCTAGACCAGTTTTGGCTCAGAAATACAGGAAAGGTAATTATTTGTTCGTATCTTGTCAAAAAAGTCAAAAAAGTTATTTGAAAAAATGACGTCATCAGTTTCTTACACTTAGGGAGCCATCACTCAGTCAAAAATGAAGATATTACTTTGAAATTTGGTATGAGTATTGTCCATACTCAGTTCTCTTACATATATTCCGATTTTTCTAACATCTTTGAAAATTTTGATTTGTGGGGATTTAAAAAACAAAACAGTTTTTTTATTTTAGGGATCAAAAACAGTTTTTTTTTAATCCGAGATTGCCGTTTTAAAGAGAATGCCATTTTGTATCTTTGGTGAATTGCGTTTGCAATTTACTTTAAAACTCTGTTTTCTACCATTTTTCAAATATTTATCTTTTTTCCACCAGCATGACGTCATCAAAACATGATTATCTCCCAAACTGCTTAACCAATTTTTTTTTTACAACATGCGTATAATTGTTGTAAACTTAGCTACCAAAAATTTCAGCAAGATGCGCCGCACGTGTAAAAAGCTATTCAAGAAAAACCTCAGGGGGGGGGGCTGTCAGGCCCCCCCCCCCTAAGGCGAGGGTTAACAAGTGGATGCCACCTGCGAATCAAGGGAGTGAATTACTCAGTTAATACTATGCTAATGCTTCCATAAATGTGCTCCTCGTGTCAACCTTGCACTGAGATCGAAGATAAAGTGGAGCAACTGTTAGCCTGTTTGACACATCAAATCGTGGAAAAACATGACGCCTGGATCAGGGCCGGCGCCACAAATTTTTGATAGGGGGGGGGAGACGGGGACGGGTCCATTTTAATTTAATTGTAGAAAATCGAGTTTTGACGCAAATATCAAATAAAAAACGTCAAAAGAACGGAAATGATAGTCTCTACAAATACCCCAGTGACTGCCGGGCTAACAGCGCCTTCAAGGTACTAAGCTATAGAAAACATCATTTTATCCGATCAGCGACTTGCGTGCACTATATTTAGAAGGGTGGACAGAAGGTCAATTTCCACTCGAAGAACAGACAAACATTACAGTTCAAACTTCAAGGCGGATATTTGAAGCAGCACAGCACGAGGCTGGCAGACGGAGTATAATAGTACAGCGCCTTCCACCGCAGTACACAAACAAGATATTTAGACGCGTGTCCATTTGTTTGTGAAGTAAAATGCCTGCGATTAGTTCATCCGACAAGGTTCCTACTGAGATCCATAGTGGACGTTTTGGTTATTAACAAATAAATGTACAATTCATTGCGCGGCATGTATTGATTCATATATGTTATCTTACAATATTTAGGATTTGCTAATTTGCGTAAAATAAATTAAACAATTTTTAACCAAACATGTTTTTTTATTATTAAATAATATTTCCTAGATGGCACTGCTCAAGGACGGTTTGCCTCTTAGCTCAGCTGATATAACTAGACCAAATGGACTAAATCAAGGCCGTACAAGAGGGAGTAGGGACTGAATGAGCCATGAGGTCAGAAACCATTAGAATCGAGCTGTCGTATTTTTTTTAATAAATTTAGTCCGAATGTTTTTGAATGGATGGATTTCCGAGGTCAGGACCCACGCTAAGCATAGCTTGTTGCGCAGGCCCTGACCCCTCACCCGATCAAGCAATTCCTGGCGTCCGGCAGAATTCAGAAGCGAAAGTTTTACGTGCCCGACATACCTGGGCACGGTCCGCCCCGCCCTCTGACGTCACCTGACCTTGAGTGCGACCGCTGCCACCGGCCACAGGCCATCTCAGGCAGGGGCAAATAGCGAGCGCCGAAGCGACTCGAGCCCGGGCTGCCACTACCGGGTGAGGTCAGAAGCCCAGCGCTCTCCCAACAGGGGCGGACAAAACTGATCAACAGGGGTCTTTGCTGCTGTAAACTTACCTGGGTCACCAAATGACCTTGACCTGAGGTTAAATTTTGAAGTTGACCTAACCAGGTCACAATTGATGTTTCGAAGTGCCTTGACGAGAACAATACGTTGGTGTTAAAAGTATTGCTCTATGTCTATCCGATACAAATTTATTCACGACTTTTTTGCGTGGGAAAATGCCCTCGTGACCTTTGGTGACCTCTGGAGTCTAAACTATTGACCTGAGCTAAAATTTGAGGACACAAATGTATTTTTTTCATTTTTCAACAGGTTTCGATTCCTTTTCTCCGTTTGCTCTCAGCTATCATATTTACCGATACATTTGGGGGTGTTCGAAGCGAAGTCCTAAAACTGGAATATCTTACCTTGGATGACCTCTGGTGACCTCAATATTCACCTGAGCCAAATAATACTTGACGTAACTTCGAATGCCCTTGTCAAGAGATTTTGAATGCTTTTTCCGCGTCTTTCTATCCCTTTTACTTTTCGAATGAGAGGGCGGGCGGGTTAATTTGGCCCCCCACCAGGGCGAAGTTGTCACAGAGGCCCACCGGGGCGCGGGTTCAGCACAGAGGGCCTCTTTTAAGCACAGAGGGGCCTCATTTAAACACAGAAGGACCTCCTTTAAGCACAGGGGGCCTCCTTTAAGCGCAGAGGGGCCTCCTTCAAGCATAGGGGGCCTCCTTCAAGCATAGGGGGCCTCCTTCAAGCATAGGGGGCCTCCTTCAAGCACAGAGGGGCCTCTTTCAAGCACATGGGGCCTCCTTGAAGCCCATAGGGGCCTCCTTTAAGCACAGGGGCTCCTTTAATCACAGAAGGACCTCATGTAAACACGCGCAGAGGGGCCTCCTTCAAGCACAGGGGGCCTCTTTTAAGCGCATATAGGACTCTTTCAAGCACATAGACGCCTCCTTCCAGCACAGGGGGCCTCTTTAAGCACAAGCACAGAGGACCTCCTTCAAGCACAGGGGGCTCCTTTCAGCGCAGTGGGCCTCCTTTAACACAGATGGGCCTCCTTTAAGCACAGGGGGCCTCCTTTAAGCACAGAGGGTCTCCCTTAAGTACAGAGAGCCTCCTTCGAGCACAGTGGGTCTCCTTCAAGCACAAGGGACCTCCTTTAAGCACAAGGGGCCTCCTTTAAGCACAGATGGGCCTCCTTTAAGCACAGATGGGCCTCCTTTAAGCACAGATGGGCCTCCTTTAAGCACAGGGGCCTCCTTTAACAACAGAGGGTCTCCTTCAAGCACAGAAGGGCCTCCTGTCCTCCCTAGAGGCCTCTTTTTTTGTAAGGGGGCCTCCTTAGCAAATAAACATTGGGGATGCAAAAGGAACATTAGGGATGCAAAATTAAACATTGGGGGTGCAAGTGCATCCTCAAAAGCATACAAAGTTTCACCCCTGGTTAAAACTAATGTTAAAGGTGTTCTATTCCCTTTAATAAATATAAGACTCATAAAGGGAAAATAAGCATTCAATGCCTGGGAGATGAATCAGGATATCCGATCCTGCATTCAGAATCTGACATTTAACTTTCGTTATTCCGTGAGAAATCCCCGCGTTTATCTGGAAATTTCATCATTAGCCTGGTCAACTTCATCCCAATTCATCATGAATTTCATCCTGTATCTGGGCTCTTGTCTTCGGCTGATATGTGTGCAAATGTGTAGACATAATACAATTCTGAATTCAATTTTTAGGAAACAAAATATATATACAATGTTAAGCAATAGTTAGCGATAATTCCTTTCTTTTCTGAGTATTGTTTTATAGTATCCCAGATGAGGAAAAGAAGCTGTTCATGTGACTGTTCTTGCGCTAAGAAAATTGTTGCCCAGGTTTACAGCGTGTTCGTGTAACAGGTTGGGCACGTCTTCATTCCTCTTTCTTAGATATTTAAATGACAGTAGCTTAGTCTTGTGTTGAAAATATGCAAGCCATAAAAGCAAATTCCTTATTCTTGTATACTGGTAATTGGTATACTCGCATTCCAGAATAGTGATGAGAATTTCAATTGATCAATATTTGTTCACTTCACTGATATTTTGATTATGTGTTGGTGGAATATAACACAAATAAACTTATATTTTTGACTATATAGTTGAAAATCATTTGCTACAGTCAAGGATGAAAAATAGTACCAAGGATGACAAATCAGACCTTTTCATTACCGGTGATTTTCCAGGTAATATTCCCAAAAATGTAACATTGCTGAGTCGTCAACACCCGTCAAAAGACCGCAAAACGCTCGAAAGCGCAGCTGCGGTGACGGGGCTGGCCACAACTGGACCAGAGCACCAGTGACGTCGACAATGCTGTGACGCTCGGCAGCCGATACATGGGGAATCCCAAGGCTATAGAACAACAAGGTCGAAATCGGGCGCTTATTACCGTCAGATAAGGTGAAAATGACCCTTATTGTGTAGGCGTCATTGCATCTGACGTCCTTGCTCCTCTTGTGACTCGCCTAGGCCGCCGCTGCGACAGCAGCGCCGCCACTGCCGCTGCGACAGCAGCTGCATGAATAGTGCGTGCGCTGGCCGCTAGGCCGCAGCACCAGTTTCTCAATACTTATTCATACATGCATTATTCACCCATTCACCTTCAGAATCTCATGCAACTGTGTATTTCTCTTTCATTAATTATTTCATATTCTAATTATCATTTTCACCTAAGTTCATCAATTCTTCTCATTTCTTCTCATACTTCTCATTTCAAATATCTGTTTCTCCGTCCGACTCCGCGGTCACGCACCTAGCGTCTTCCTTCTTGCCGTGACCCTCCAGCCGTTCGGACGTGTTAGTGACCTGATCAATATACATATACATTTCCCGGATCAGAAGCAATTGTTAGTGACCGACACATAGCGTCGCTACAGTGGTGACCCCCCGACGCGATCTGTGAACATTTAACAAACAGTGGTCAGTGATGACCAACGTCAATGAAAATGGCGCCGCGCTCGACGCCACGCTGACGGCTACAACACCGGCTCCTGCGAGTACAGCAACGCCGTCAAACCACGACACAGCATCCCCGGCACCCCGCGCACCCGTGGCCAGCCGGCCTGTTGCCTCCCTGCGGCTGCCTCCGTTCTCAGTGGAGGAGACAGAACTCTGGCTGTCGCAGGTAGAGTGCGCGCTGGGGGTGGCGGGGATAAGTGACGACCTGACCCGCTACCAGGTGCTGGTGGTGAACCTGCCCACCCAAGTCGCCATCCAGGTGCGGGACGTCATCAGCAGTCCGTCCCCCACCTACACCGCTCTCACCACAGCCCTGCGAGAGCGCCTGGCCCAGTCTCGGGCATCACGGCTGGAGGCACTCCTCCGGCACCAGCAGCTTGGAGACCAGCGTCCATCAGAGCTCCTGCGGCGCATGCAGGGTGAGCTGGCTATGGCAGGTGTAGCACCTGCAGACAATGGGCTGCTGCGGACGCTGTACAAGCAGCGACTACCCCAGTTTGCATGTGCTGCTCTGTCCCTCCTAGCAGAGGATATCCCGCTGGCCGACCTGGCTAGCGCAGCAGACCGCTTCATGGATCATGGAGGCCAACATATCTGCTGTAGCAAGCACAGCCTCCATGCCAGTCTACACCGTCCAACAGCCTCCGGCAGTGCCAGGCTACGCTTTCCAACAGCCTCCGGCAGCAGCTGCCCCTCCTCCCAGTCAGTCCGCCCTGGATCAGCTGACCGCGTCCGTGGCAGCCCTAACAACCGCCGTGGGCCAGATGAGCACCGACATGGACGGGATGAGGCAACACCAGCAGCGCAGTTTACACAGCCGAGGCAGATCAAACAGCCGGTCAAACAATTACAGCCAGACTCGCTCACCCTCGAGAGGCCGCACCAACAGCAACTTCTGCTACTACCACCAGCGGTTACGGCCCGCAGCCCGGAAGTGCGCTGAGCCCTGCTCCTGGCAGTCGGAAAACGACTCGGCCTGAAGGGACCAGCGCCTGATCCCTCAGGCCAGCCATCGCTGGCGCGCCTCCTCTACGTGAGTGACGGAGCACTCACCCTCATGGTGGATACGGGTGCACAAGTCAGTGTGCTCCCACCTGCCAGCGTGCCAGCCAACTCCAGCCTGGACCCAGCAAAAGGGCCCAGTCTGACTGCAGCCAACGGCTCTCACATCACTACCCATGGACAGGTGCTGATTCAGCTGGAGCTGGGTGGACACAAGTTCCCCTGGACATTCCTGGTGGCAGACACCACCACACCCATCCTGGGGGCCGACTTCCTCCAGCACCACCAGCTGTCAGTCGACCTGGCAGCTGGCACTCTGCGTCTGCCCTCAGGAGCTGTGGTGGCATCAGCCACCAGACAACCAGGTGACTCCACAGGTATCCAGGGCCTCCGGCTGACGGCCACACCACTGGATGACCTGTGGAAGGACTTCCCTGACCTCTGCCAGGCCCCAGCAGGTCCAGCACTGGTGAAGCACCGGACGACATACCACATAGAGACCAGAGGACCGCCACAGGTCTCCAGACCCCGTCGCCTGGCTCCAGAAAAGCTGAAGGCGGCCAGGGCGGAGGTTCAACAGCAACTGAACAGCGGCACCCTGCGGCCCTTCAAGGCCGGCTGGGCCTCTCCCATTCACCTTCAGCCGAAGGGAGAGCCAGGCCAGTACCGACTGTGTGGCGACTACCGGCAGCTCAACCGAGTAACCATCCCAGACCGCTATCCTGTACCACACCTCCAGAATTTCTCCGCTGAACTCCACGGATGCCAAATCTTTTCCAAACTGGACCTAAAGAGAGCTTTTCATCAGATCCCTGTAGAACCCTCCGACATCCCCAAGACAGCCCTCACCACTCCGTTCGGCATGTTTGAAGCGCCAATGATGCAGTTCGGCCTCCGCAACGCTGCCCAGACCTGTCAGCGCCTGATGGACGAGGTGCTGCGTGGCGTGCCAGGGTGCTTCATCTACATTGATGACATCCTGGTCGCCAGCCAGTCAGCTGACCAGCACCGACCGCATCTCCACCAGGTCTTCACCCGTCTCTCCCAGTACGGCATCAAGGTCAACAAAGACAAGTGCCTGTTGGGGGTGGCGGTGCTGAACTTCCTCGGCCACCACGTCTCTGCCGCCGGCATCTTTCCCTTGCCCAGCAAAGTGGCAGAGATCAGCATCTACCCGACACCAAAGACAGAGCGCCAGCTGAGGAAGTTCATCGGCATGGTGCATTCTATCATCGCTTCCTGAATAACGCTGCGGACCACCTGCAGCCGCTCTACCAGCTCCTGACCCTAAAGTCCACCTTCAGGCAGGACAGGCAGCTGGAATGGACTGAGGAGACAGAGCAGGCCTTCCAGAGGAGCAAGGACGCCATGGCTGCAGCAGTGCTCATCACACACCAGGTGCCCAGCGCTCCGCTGAGCATACAGTCGGACGCCTCGGCCACCGGCGTCGGAGCAGTGCTGCAGCAGTACACCAACGGCGCCTGGCAGCCGCTCGGCTTCTTCTCCCGCGGCCTGAGGAAGCCGGAGACGAGGTACAGCACCTTCGGCAGGGAGCTGCTGGCTATCTTCCTGGCGATCAAACACTTCCGCCATGCTGTCGAAGGACGTCCTCTGGTGGTCTTCACCGACCACAAGCCGATCACCCACGCCATCGCCTCAGCCTCGGACAGCCACGCGCCACGGGAGTCACGTCAGCTGGACTACATCCTGCAGTTCACGTCTGACGTGAGGCACGTCCCTGGCGCCGACAACGCCGCCGCCGACGCGCTGTCCCGCGCCGTCTGCTGCATGTTGTCACGACCCAGCCCGCCCGTCGACGACTTCGACGCGCTGGCTGAGTGTCAGCGGGAGGACGAGGAGCTGGCGCGCTTCCGCTCAACCGAGCACGGGCTGAAGCTGCGCGACGCCAAACTGCCCAGCGGCTGCACACTGGTCGTCGACGAGTCGCAGGCAATGCCGCGTCCCAGGATCCCGGAACCGCTGCGCCGGGCCTACTTCAGGCACGTGCACGACCTGGCACACCCGGGTGTACGTGCCACAGAAGAGCTCGTCACGCTGCGCTTCGTCTGGCCGTCTGTGAAGAGGGACGCCGCTCTCTGGGCGCGCAACTGCGTCCCGTGCCAGCGGAACAAGACTCATCGCCACACCTCGGCCCCGCCCGCCCCGTTCTCTCCCCCTGCCGACAGGTTTCGCCACATACACGCCGACCTAGTTGGCCTGCTGCCGCCGTCCGAGGGCCACACCTACCTTCTGACGGTGGTCGACCGCTTCAGCCGATGGCCTGAGGCCATCCCTCTCCGCGGCATCAATCACGGCACAGGAGGTCGCGCGCGCGCTCGTCTCCGGATGGATCGCGCGGTTCGGCGTCCCAGCGGAGATCACCACCGACCGCGGGAGCCAGTTCACGTCCGCCCTCTGGGCTGAACTGTCCGCGCTGCTCGGCTGCTCCCGGCGCCGAACCACCGCGTACCACCCGCAGAGCAACGGCATGGTGGAACGCCTCCACCGCCAGCTCAAAGCCGCGCTGCGCGCGGCCGCGCCAGCCCGCTGGACGGACGCCCTCCCGCTGGTGCTGCTCGGCATCCGCTCCGCGCTGAAGCTGGACATCGGCTGCAGCACAGCGGAGCTAGTCTATGGCACGCCCCTGCGTCTGCCCGGCGAGCTCATCGCCCCGGCCAAGACAGAGCCTCCAACGCCTGCATCGTTCGCGGCCAACCTGCAGCGCACCATGAGGGCGCTGCGACCGACGGCGCCGCGAACAGCTGCAGGTCGCCCCTACGTGCCGCGCGCTCTGGAGCACGCCTCTCACGTGTTCGTTCGGAACGACGCGGTGAAGCCTCCGCTCGCTCCGCCGTACGACGGACCCTACCGCGTCGTGGCACGGAGCCCGAAGACGGTGGCCGTGGACCGCGGTACCCGGCACGACGTCGTCTCGGTGGACCGTGTCAAACCAGCCCACCTGGACAACGCACCACCGCCGACAACGCCACCTGCCCCAGCCACCTGTCGCCAACCGCGCGGCAACCTGCCGCGGCACCCGGCCCATCACCACCAGAACCCGGAGCTGTTCCTGCGCCCGCCGGACCACAGCGAGACGGCGCCACCTGATCAAGGACCACGCCTTCCGCCCGCTGTCGGGCTGGCAGCGCCACCGCCAGCAGCCGCACCCGCTGCGACGCCAACGCCAGTCGTCCAGCCTCCGCCTCCCGTCGCCCTGCCACCCCCCATCTTGCGGACCCGCTCGGGTCGCGCGGTGCAACCGCCGGCGCGTTACCGCCGCGTCACCTTTGGTGGACGCGTCTAGGGGGGGGGGGGGGGGGGGGGAGCAATGTAGGCGTCATTGCATCTGACGTCCTTGCTCCTCTTGTGACTCGCCTAGGCCGCCGCTGCGACAGCATCGCCGCCACTGCCGCTGCGACAGCAGCTGCATGAATAGTGCGTGCGCTGGCCGCTAGGCCGCAGCACCAGTTTCTCAATACTTATTCATGCATGCATTATTCACCTATTCACCTTCAGAATCTCATGCAACTGTGTATTTCTCTTTCATTAATTATTTCATATTCTAATTATAATTTTCACCTAAGTTCATCAATCGGGCCTCCAACGCCTGCATCGTTCGCGGCCAACCTGCAGCGCACCATGAGGGCGCTGCGACCGACGGCGCCGCGAACAGCTGCAGGTCGCCCCTACGTGCCGCGCGCTCTGGAGCACGCCTCTCGACTGGCGTTGGCGTCGCAGCGGGTACTTCTCATTTCAAATATCTGTTTCTCCGTCCGACTCCGCGCTCACGCACCTAGCGTCTTCCTTCTTGCCGTGACCCTCGAGCCGTTCGGACGTGTTAGTGACCTGATCAATATACATATACATTTCCCGGATCAGAAGCAATTGTTAGCATGGGCGGATCCAGGATTTTCTAAGGCAGGGGGCTTCAGGCCTGAGGGCGGCATATTTCCTCGGTGACGGGGGCGGCATGGTGCCTTCCGAGGGCGGCATAATGCCTTCCGAGGGCGGCGATGTACCTTCCGAGGGCGGCATAATGCGTTGTGAGGGCGGCAAGATGTCTTCTGAGGGTGCCAGGGTGCCTTCCAAGAGTGCTACGATGCTGTTGGTAGACGCAAGGGCGCCCTGGCGGCCTGCCGAAAACGCTACGGCGCCTTCGGCGCCGGCAAATCCTATACAAAAATGGCGCCGTTTTCTAAGGCAGGGGGCTTCAGCCCCTACGCCCCCCCCCCCTGGATCCGCCACTGATTGTTAGTGACCGACACATATCGTCGCTACAATTGCAAGACGTGCAACGTTCCATAAAACCATTTCCTGGGAGGGTAATATACTGAATTTTACTAAAATGACTCCAGATATGAATAGGCGATACTTTTGGAATCATATTTATGTATCAGGTGTGGAACGAACTGTTTTAAAAATGCTTAAAAATGCGATCCGAATACCACCTATTTTCCCTTAGGCCACCATGCTAAAGCCGGCTCCTTGTAGAATTGGTGACGTCACTGCGTTGCCAGGCAAATTGACTGAGACTTGGGAATCCTGGGGTGACACCCCCTGGTGTGCACAGCAGGTCAAGGTGGGTGATGTTGATGTGTTCTTTACATAATTATTAGTCCAATGCTTGATGAACACTTTATAGTTGATAATTTGACATTCTAATAACATTTAAGCAACTATTGAATATGTGTGTTGCTATTTTTGCCAACCATGTAAGCACAATGTGCTTCAGGGTCCCAGGATTGCTTTGGAGCTGGGGTGCAGAGTGCAACAAATTCTGGCCAAACATGAGCATAAAGAGTGGAAAATTCACACAAAAACATGTACTCTGCTTTATCAATACCTAATTACCTGCTTACCAGACTTAGTTATTACCTCCTAGACCTACAACAATTCTTGGTAACGGTGGGGCTGGCGTCACCGTCCGGGGCTGGCGTCACCCTAGCGGCCGGGCAATCAAATCAAGGTTCAGGTTACTATCACCGTTGTTGGTCTGGAGTCATGGGAAGCTTAATGACGTCACCAGATTCTGGCTACGAGCGAATCTTAGGCGGACCTGATCGGAATTAATGGCTACGAGCAGTAGGTTTCGTCGCGATCGGACTTAATGGCTACGAGCTGTAGGCCGACCCGATCGGACTTAATGGCTACGAGCTGTAGGCCGACCCGATCGGACTTAATGGCTACGAGCTGTAGGCCGACCCGATCAGACTTAATGACCACGAGCTGTAGGCCAACCCGATCGGACTTAATGGCTACGAGCTGTAGGCCGACCCGATCGGACCTAATTGCGGGGTTAGGTTAGTTAGTTTAATTAGTTTAATTAATTCCGATCGGTTCGGCCTACCGCTCGTAGCTATTAAATCGGGGCGGCCTAAGATTCGCTTGTATCTGGTGACGTCATTAAGCTTCCCATGACTCCAGACCAACAACGGTGATGTAACCTGAACCTTGATTTGATTGCCCGGCCGCGAGAGTGACGCCAGGCCCACCGTTACCCAATTCTTACCAGTCTTTCCCTCCACAGGCTGTCCCTATCATTGCATTCATAAATCAGTATCAGGGTTCCAATTATCCAATACATTTCAAAATAAGGAGTGGAAAATTCACAATAAAACGCAGGAAAAAGTGAAAAAATAGTATCCATAGGGTCAGACTGGTTATTGATTCGACTGAATGAATCAATTGGTATCGTTCAATCAAAATCTCTTGAATCAAAGGAGAATCAATTCACCACCAGATTTTTTTGATTCATGAATCATGATTGAATCAAAACCTGCATAGAAACAAGGCTGATTGAATAAAAAAGACCAATGCTATTTCAATGGTGACCCAAACATGATTTGATTTAAAAAAATGGATTCTTTGAATCGGAAAGAATCATTTCTCAAAATGGTTATCCATGAATCAAACAGTGACTACTGAATCATTCATATTCCAAAATGAATCATGATTTAATCCTTCCAAAAAAAAGTGAATGAATAACCAGTCTGCATAGGGTGTCGTTTTCCACCCAAATTGTCCAATGCTAGGACGCTGATGTGCTAAAGGGTTGAGAGACTCAGTATTGGTAGCGCAGGCATCACACTTCCATACAAACTAATAGACTGCGAAGTACCTATGGCATTTTCAACTAAATATTGTTGGTGCGGGCCTGCCCTGGTTGGTGCTGATTTGGAGAAGCTGGCACAGGTTCAGTGCGATGGGGCTGTTCCAGCGCCCTCAGCCGGGGAGGTTTGCATCCTGCCTATTGCGGCGCTATGGATTGGTTTGGTTTGTGGACCAAGCACTGTATCCTCCACAGCCCCTATGCTGTGTTGCTTACCTAGTTTACTTACCGGGTTCAGTTCCTAAGCATCCATGGAGAGGAATTGTGGAGGATTTGGCTTCAGGAGATTTTGGACAGAATGAACCCTGGACACAAAAGACGTGCCAGTCACCATGAATCGCTTACAAGGTGCTGAAATAGAGGGGAGAAACTGACTGAAGATGTGTGTCTTCTAACACAAAATTCAACAGAATAATAACAAGTAACAAATTCAGTGAGGAACATCCATTTTACACAGATAAAGTGCAGTTACCCAGCAAGAATCAACCTACATAAGTGTACAGTGCATCATTGATATCACAGTCTAGCATGTGTTTAAATGCAGTTACATTGTGTGCGCATACAGTGCTAGCAGGTAAAGAGTTCCATGCAGATATACACCTTTGTCAGAAAAAAAGAATGCTTCCTAACATCAGTATGAATTACAGGGGGGGGGGGGGGATTTTGTGGCAGTGACCCAAGTGTGATTCTGAGGAGGCTGATGAAATAAATTAGCAGGTGAGATGCAAGATTTATCATTCAAGATCTTCCAGTACTTAATGAGGTCTGCACACAACAGTCTCCCCTGGATAGAGTTAGGATTCCGAGTTCTTAGTCTTTCCCCATAGGTCAAGGATTCTATTCCAGTGATATATTTGGCCCAGCAGTGTTGGATATTTTCTAGCAATTTCAAGTCCTGGACAAAGCCTTTGCTCCAAACACAAAACAATATTCTTACTGGGCGTATGTGGGTAGTGAAGAGAAAGAGCATGAATTGTGGGGATCGACACACAGTGGACTTCAATAAATTATATGCAAGGCCACCAGCCTTGCGGGTGGTTGCGTGTATCAGTTGGCATTGAAATGCTTGTTAATAAAACAGTGATCGCTAACATCACATTTTTATAGGCATTATTGCCACACCAGCGGCGGCGCCACCGGGGGGCCAGGAGGGGCAGTCAGCCCCCCTGTCGTCGGGCAGGGGGGGGGGGGGGGGCAAACATATATTTTTGCCCCTCCTGTCATTTAAGGAGGCCCCTCCATGCTTCAAAGAGGCCCCATCGCGGAGGTCACAGTGCCCTTGGAAGCCAGAGGGGGTCCTATGGAGGTCAGAGGGGCATTTGAAGGCCAGATGAGGCCATCTGGAAGTCAGAGGGGATGTCAGAGGTTGGCCCCTGGGATCAGAGGGGGTCCTTTGGAGGTCAGAAAGGCCACCGAAGGCCAGAGGGCGCCCTCTGGAAGCCAGAGAAGCCCTCTGGAGGTCAAAGGCCAGGGCTCCCTTGCAAGGGCGTAGGCAGGGTGGGCAAGGGGGCCATGCCCCCCCCCCCCCCTGGAGGGTTTGCAGGCCCCTCTGGCGATCGAGCGAGGGTCCCCTGGGGCTGAAGGCCCCAGTGTTTTGGATGGTGTCGGGCGCCCGCGAAACGCCTTACGTCACATAAAAGAACGCCCACCAACCTAAACAAATCGTAACAGGAATAAATAACAGCACTTGCTTGTCTGTTAAAGGCATGTATATGTAAATACGTACACAAGGGTCCAGACAGTGTGCAGAGGGCCTTCTACCAGCTTTTAAAGGGCCCTGCCGATCTGCAGATGGCCCCCTGTCGGTATTTAGAGGGCCCCTGTCGGTTGTAGAGGGCCTTCTGCCGTTATTTATAGGGCCCTGCCGATTTTTTTTTTTAGTCCGAATGTTTTTGAATGGATGGATTTCCGAGGTCAGGCCCCGCGCTTACCATAGCTTGTTGCGCAGGCCCTGACCCCACCACCCGATCAAGCAATTCCTGGCGTCCGGCAGAATTTAGAAGCGAAAGTTTGACGTACCCGACATACCTGGACACGGTCCGCCCCGCCCTATGACGTCACCTGACCTTGAGTGCGACCGCTGCGACCGGCAACAGGCCATCCCAGTCAGGGGCAAATAGCGAGCGCCGAAGCTACTCGAACCCGGGCTGCCACTACCGGGAGAGATCAGAAGTCCAGCGCTCTCCCAACTGAGCTACAGGGGCGGACAACATCTTCCCTGCCGATCTTTAGAGGGTCCCTGCTGATCTGGAAAGGGCCCTTTGCCGGCCTTTAGAGGGCCCTGTCAATCTGTAGAGTGCCTTTGCCGGCATTTTGAGGGCCCTGCGGACCTGTATAGGGCCCTGGCGGCCTGTAGAGGGCCCTGGTGGCCTTTAGAGGGCCCTTCCGGCTTATAGAGGGCCCTGTCGACCTTTAGCCGTCTTTTTGAGGGCCTGGCCGATCTGTAGATCGCCCTGTCAATCTGCAGAGGGTCTCTGCCGGCATTGAGAGGGCCCTGCCGACCTGTAGAGGGCCCTCTTCCAGCATGTAGGGGCCTTGTCGATCTGCAGTGTCCCAGCCAATCTATAGCTAATCTCTGCCGGCCTTTAGATGGCCCTGCCGGCTTTTAGAGGGCCCTGACGGCCTTTAGAGGGCCCTTTCGGTCTTTAGAGGGCCCTTCCTGCCTGTATAGGGCCCTTCCGGCCTTTAGAGGGCATTGCCGGTCTTTAGATGGCCCTGCCGGCCTTTAGAGGGCCCTGCCGATCTGTAGATCGCCCTGCCAATCTGCAGAGGGACTCTGTCGGCATTTAGAGGGCCCTGTCGACCTGTAGAGGGCCCTCTTCCAGCCTTTAGGGGCCCTGTCGATCTGCAGTGTCCCAGCCAATCTGTAGAGGGCCCTCTGTTGACCTTAACCCTCGCCCTACGGGGGGGGGGGGGGCTGACAGACCCCCATGAGGTTTTTCTTGAATAACTTTTTTTACATGCGGCGCATCGTGCTTAAATTTTTGGTAGCTGAGTTTACAACAATTATACGTATGCTGTAAAAATTTAATTGAAATTGGTTGAGTAGTTTGGGACATAATCATGTTTTGATGACGTCATGTTGGTGGAAAAACGACACATTTTTGAAAAATGGTAGAAAACAGAGTTTTAAAGGAAATTGCAAACGCAATTCACCAAAGGTACAAAATGGCATTCTCTTTCAAATGGCAATCTCAGATTTGCCAAATTTTGGGTTTTTGACCCCTAAAATAAATAAAAAAAACAGTTTTTGGAAAAATCCCCACAAAATCAAAATTTTCAAAGATGTTAAAAAACGGAATATATGTGAGATTACTGAGTATGGAAAATACCTATACCAAATTTCAAAGCAATATCTTCATTTTTGACTGAGTGATGGCTCCCTAAGTGTAAGAAACTGATGACGTCATTTTTTTTAAAATAACTTTTGACTTTTTTGACAAGATACGAACACATAATTACATTTTCTGTATTTCTGAGCCAAAACTGGTCTAGGAACATGCGTTTTGATTTACATTTATCAATTTCTAATTTTGAGGTTTTCTGAAGAGCAAAATCGCTGTTCTGGACGTGGTAAATCCGAGGTCATTCACTTGACCTGGAAGGTCACCCGTTGACCTGAAACCTAAAAATCGCATACTGTTAGATTCCTTTCATGACAGGCAACATGCTGGTTCTTACCGCATTGCTCTAAGTTGCTTGGTTTGGAAGTTAACCCGCGCACTGAAGGGGCTTTGCGCCGAACACGAACTGCAGGGGGGTTGATTCCCCCCCCCCTGAGATCTCGAAAACTACGCTACGTAGCGAGAAGCGGAAAAAGGCATTTGATAGCTTCATACATGTTCTATCGAAAGTATTTCAGTGTTCTTCTAGGTCAGGTCAAAATTGAGGTCACCAGAGGTCATCCAAGGTCAAATTTTCCCGTTTTTTCTGTTTTAGGACATCGCTCCAGGAATTCCCATATATCCCAGAAACGATGCTAGTTAGAAACAAACGGAAAAAAGCAAACGCCAGCCAGTGAAATTTGCAATCGCTAAGGTGTCCTCAGATTTGATCTCAGGTCAATATTTGAGGCTCCAGAGGTCAAAAAGAAAAAGAAAATGCCGTTTTTTTTGCTAAATTCATTTTTGCTATTAACCTTTTACTTAATAAAGATAACGGAAAACTGTTTACGCCATTGCGTTTATCTTGTCAAGGCGCTTTGATGAATTATATACATGGTGGCCTTGTTAAGTCAACTTAGCAATTTGACATCAGGTCAAGGTCAAGTGTTGACCCAAGTAGGGCATGTTGCATATGGGAAGACGTATCTCGACGAGACAAACACATTGATGTCTGTTTTACTTCTCTATCTTTATTATGTCGGGAGTTATTGACAAAAAAGTGATGGTGGCCTCGCATGACCTCAAATGACCCAATATGGGTCACTGAGCAAAAATTACTCTTGGATCATCAAGAATATCCTATAATAACATGATCCAGAAGTAATTGGACTAATGCCATGCATATCCTTGAAATAGGAAGCATTTGTATATTTCCCCATTGACTTATTATGGGGAGGTTACGAAATTGACCTGACCTTAAGTCACCGGTATAAAAATTCCGAGATAAACGAATTGTAAGTACATATGCCCTCATGACATCCTGTAAGTTTCAAACTGATCAGTGAAAAACTCTGGCTTTGGCACAACTGCAAACATTTTTGGAGGTGGGGTCACTTGACCTGGTCTGGTGACCTGACCTGAGATGATCCGATGTTATTTTTTCAAAGTGTGCGCAATTGATGTCCTAACAGGTGTGTCAAAACCCGGCGGCGCTGCGCGCCGCCGTTTTTTCGCTATCTTTGAAAAACCTGAAGGGGGGGGGGGCGGAAATCAACCCCCTGCAGTGCGCGGGTTAATTTCAATTTGGAGGGAAAGGACTGCTAGAATGTCAGGCAGCCAGTGTAAACTGTAAGGGGACATTGTGAGCTTCATTAAATAACATATAGTTTTATCTCAAGTGCCCACCTCACTTACCTAAGTTTCGAATTGCCTTCTCAAGCGTTATTGTTATAAAGCCATGTCATGTCAATTGTCAATGTGGGTTGGTAGCGGTAGGTGCCCAAGCGATTTGTTGGACCAATCGGCTATGTCTTGATGCAATGTGATATATGACTGAAACAGTCAAACCATACCCAAATTTACAGTTGATTTAATCTTAATTTGTTTGTTGTCTTTCTTGTGAATGTCCTAGTTGGATTGAGCGTTCCATGTGAAACAAGGAAACATACTTAATTCTGTAAAATATGACCACAACTCACAATAAATCTTACACCACTCACATTGAGTGTGGGAGTTTTAAAGCATGGCAAATGCATTCTTGTATTTTATCACCACAAAAGGTTGTTGCTGGGTTAGGGTGCGTAGCCGTGCCGTGACGTGAGGCTACCACAAAAGGTGAATTATGCTTACACTTTTAAATGGGTGCGGGTGGGAACGGTAGCCCCTTCAGTTATGAAACGGGGGTGGAACAGGTTTTGATCTGGCTGAATGGGCTGGAACGGAAGGGGGGCTGAAAATGTGTCCCGTGAGGGCTCTAGTTCAGAGCCACCATGGGCTGCAAACGGTTCTCTAAGCTGATCCAGCTGCTATCCTTCGACAACATCGACACCAGGGAGGATCGACGCAAGGGCGACAAGTTCTGCCACCTGCGAGAAATATTCAACGAGATGGACCGCAACCTGCGTCGCCAGTTCCGGCCGTCAGAGTGTCTGACTATCGACACGAGTCTGGTCCGTTTCCGGGGGCGATGCTGCCCATTCAGAATGTATGGCTAGCCCGGCAACGAGATGGACCGCAACCTGCGTCGCCAGTTCCGGCCGTCAGAGTGTCTGACTATCGACACGAGTCTGGTCCGTTTCCGGGGGCGATGCTGCCCATTCAGAATGTATGGCTAGCCCGGCAACGAGATGGACCGCAACCTGCGTCGCCAGTTCCGGCCGTCAGAGTGTCTGACTATCGACACGAGTCTGGTCCGTTTCCGGGGGCGATGCTGCCCATTCAGAATGTATGGCTAGCCCGGCAACGAGATGGACCGCAACCTGCGTCGCCAGTCCCGGCCGTCAGAGTGTCTGACTATCGACACGAGTCTGGTCCGTTTCCGGGGGCGATGCTGCCCATTCAGAATGTATGGCTAGCCCGGCAACGAGATGGACCGCAACCTGCGTCGCCAGTTCCGGCCGTCAGAGTGTCTGACTATCGACACGAGTCTAGTCCGTTTCCGGGGGCGATGCTGCCCATTCAGAATGTATGGCTAGCCCGGCAACGAGATGGACCGCAACCTGCGTCGCCAGTTCCGGCCGTCAGAATGTCTGACTATCGACACGAGTCTGGTCCGTTTCCGGGGGCGATGCTGCCCATTCAGAATGGATGGCTAGCCCGGCAACGAGATGGACCGCAACCTGCGTCGCCAGTTCCGGCCGTCAGAGTGTCTGACTATCGACACGAGTCTGGTCCGTTTCCGGGGGCGATGCCGCCCATTCAGAATGTATGGCTAGCCCGGCAACGAGATGGACCTCAACCTGCGTCGCCAGTTCCGGCCGTCAGAGTGTCTGACTATCGACACGAGTCTGGTCCGTTTCCGGGGGCGATGCTGCCCATTCAGAATGTATGGCTAGCCCGGCAACGAGATGGACCGCAACCTGCGTCGCCAGTTCCGGCCGTCAGAGTGTCTGACTATCGACACGAGTCTGGTCCGTTTCCGGGGGCGATGCCGCCCATTCAGAATGTATGGCTAGCCCGGCAACGAGATGGACCTCAACCTGCGTCGCCAGTTCCGGCCGTCAGAGTGTCTGACTATCGACACGAGTCTGGTCCGTTTCCGGGGGCGATGCTGCCCATTCAGAATGTATGGCTAGCCCGGCAACGAGATGGACCGCAACCTGCGTCGCCAGTTCCGGCCGTCAGAGTGTCTGACTATCGACACGAGTCTGGTCCGTTTCCGGGGGCGATGCTGCCCATTCAGAATGTATGGCTAGCCCGGCAACGAGATGGACCGCAACCTGCGTCGCCAGTTCCGGCCGTCAGAGTGTCTGACTTTCGACACGAGTCTGGTCCGTTTCCGGGGGCGATGCTGCCCATTCAGAATGTATGGCTAGCCCGGCAACGAGATGGACCGCAACCTGCGTCGCCAGTTCCGGCCGTCAGAGTGTCTGACTATCGACACGAGTCTGGTCCGTTTCCGGGGGCGATGCTGCCCATTCAGAATGTATGGCTAGCCCGGCAACGAGATGGACCGCAACCTGCGTCGCCAGTTCCGGCCGTCAGAGTGTCTGACTATCGACACGAGTCTGGTCCGTTTCCGGGGGCGATGCTGCCCATTCAGAATGTATGGCTAGCCCGGCAACGAGATGGACCGCAACCTGCGTCGCCAGTTCCGGCCGTCAGAGTGTCTGACTATCGACACGAGTCTAGTCCGTTTCCGGGGGCGATGCTGCCCATTCAGAATGTATGGCTAGCCCGGCAACGAGATGGACCGCAACCTGCGTCGCCAGTTCCGGCCGTCAGAATGTCTGACTATCGACACGAGTCTGGTCCGTTTCCGGGGGCGATGCTGCCCATTCAGAATGGATGGCTAGCCCGGCAACGAGATGGACCGCAACCTGCGTCGCCAGTTCCGGCCGTCAGAGTGTCTGACTATCGACACGAGTCTGGTCCGTTTCCGGGGGCGATGCCGCCCATTCAGAATGTATGGCTAGCCCGGCAACGAGATGGACCTCAACCTGCGTCGCCAGTTCCGGCCGTCAGAGTGTCTGACTATCGACACGAGTCTGGTCCGTTTCCGGGGGCGATGCTGCCCATTCAGAATGTATGGCTAGCCCGGCAACGAGATGGACCGCAACCTGCGTCGCCAGTTCCGGCCGTCAGAGTGTCTGACTATCGACACGAGTCTGGTCCGTTTCCGGGGGCGATGCCGCCCATTCAGAATGTATGGCTAGCCCGGCAACGAGATGGACCTCAACCTGCGTCGCCAGTTCCGGCCGTCAGAGTGTCTGACTATCGACACGAGTCTGGTCCGTTTCCGGGGGCGATGCTGCCCATTCAGAATGTATGGCTAGCCCGGCAACGAGATGGACCGCAACCTGCGTCGCCAGTTCCGGCCGTCAGAGTGTCTGACTATCGACACGAGTCTGGTCCGTTTCCGGGGGCGATGCTGCCCATTCAGAATGTATGGCTAGCCCGGCAACGAGATGGACCGCAACCTGCGTCGCCAGTTCCGGCCGTCAGAGTGTCTGACTATCGACACGAGTCTGGTCCGTTTCCGGGGGCGATGCTGCCCATTCAGAATGTATGGCTAGCCCGGCAACGAGATGGACCGCAACCTGCGTCGCCAGTTCCGGCCGTCAGAGTGTCTGACTATCGACACGAGTCTGGTCCGTTTCCGGGGGCGATGCTGCCCATTCAGAATGTATGGCTAGCCCGGCAACGAGATGGACCGCAACCTGCGTCGCCAGTTCCGGCCGTCAGAGTGTCTGACTATCGACACGAGTCTGGTCCGTTTCCGGGGGCGATGCCCATTCCATTCACAATGTACATTAGGGTGAGTCGTGAAAACCAAAAGTTAGAAATTCCAAAACGGGGGGGGGGGGGGATGCGGAAAAGATGAGGTGGTCCATTCCGAGTATAAAGCAACATTTTTTTGGGGGGAAATCAAAAACGTACCTATTAAAAAAAGTAATTTTTAAAAGTTGTTTTGACAACAACAAAAAACGCAAAAACGTTTTCATTTAACATTTTTTTAACGACAATTCTTCGTATTTTCTGTTGGAGACCTATCCCTAATGCTTCTAAAGGACCTGTAAAGCAAATCCAGTCCACTCAGAAAAGCCACATGGCGGTTAAAGCATTCTTTAAGTGTTGTAAAAAAATCATAATTTGGCCTAACTGAGTCGCTGTGACTAGTACGTAGACTTGGCGCATATAATTGGACGACTCTTGTAGATCACATCATACACATTTGAAACGAACATGCATGACCGCTTTTAACAGTTCATGCTCCACTAGAGGAGCAATACAGTATACACCGATTAGAGATGCAAAATAAAAATCCGCTGTCACAGGACAAGGCCTGAAGCTGGCTCATCTATGAATATCCGTTTTTATTACTGTTTGGGTAAGTTCGTGGCTACAAACGTGAAAAGTAAATAAGATGTTACAGGTATATTTTTGACATTGCTAATCACATACCAACGAGTAACAACACGACCTGCAGTCACTCGACCGGCGACCACTCATCTAGTCTTCAGTCAGCAGTCAGCAGTATAGTCAGCAGTCACTCGATCTAGTCTTCACATCGTCACTCGCCGCAAAAGAAACCTCGTTATCACACCAAACATCGCGGGCCGCAGATCACATTTTACATTTAAACCAACACATGTGACATGGTACAAGCTTTTGCAAGTGCAGCAACCTGTAGTGACATCAAGTATAACGCACCACACCTGTCAGTCTGGATCAGTTCAGTGCCGCATCACGTCTTTCTTACTGATGAACCTAGGCATCACCTCTCGGTGTGCCGTTCTCGCCCTTTAAAGCCATCACGCATCTCATAGACGAACACCTGTTCGGCCGCAGCTGTCACCTGCTTCACGCAGCGTTCGAAAGACTGCCCGTGGACGGGGAACAGCGGCACCTCCATCGGCTTCTCCAGCGGCTCTTTGAGCATGCCAGATGTCATGCTGCACGTCAGAGACGGCTCATGCGCTCCACTCCAGCTAATCAGCTCTGCGAGAGTTGGCATCCTCGTTGAGAGGTGGGTGTCTCCTCGCCCTGACTTGATTGCTGCCTTTCTGGCTGGCGCCACGAATCTGCATGCTTTTCTCCACCGCGAACTCCCGTTCTGCCACAGCCGGTGGTTGACGACAGGCAACGCGTGCATGCGCATGTATGTCAGCAACCACGACTTCAGCGGTGATCCACTGAAGAATCTGCAGCGGATCGTGGCCTTCATTGTGGGCGTCTAGTTCCCATGCTGGTTTGAGATCAAGGTGAGCCACAGCTGGCTGGAGGGCCCTCGTCATGTGCTCCGTCAGCTCCAGCTGGTCAGGCTTCAACAAGAAGAGGTCAGGAAGGCAGTGATCTCGTATGTGAAGAGCTCGGCGTGGTACTCGCACTCAGAGATACTGCTGCGGACCATGCTGTGCAGCAGCGACCGAGCAGAACGGGAGTTCGCGGTGGAGAAAAGCATGCAGATTCGTGGCGCCAGCCAGAAAGGCAGCAACCAGGTCAGGGCGAGGAGACACCCACCTCTCAACGAGGATGCCAACTCGCTCGCAGAGCTGATTAGCTGGAGTGGAGCGCATGAGCCGTCTCTGACGTGCAGCATGACATCTGGCATGCTCAAGGAGTTGCTGGAGAAGCCGATGGAGGTGCCGCTGTTCTCCGTCCACGGGCAGTCTATCGAACGCTGCGTGAAGCAGGTGACAGCTGCGGCCTATCAGGTGTTCGGCTATGAGATGCGTGATGGCTTTAAAGGGCGAGAACGGCACACCGAGAGGTGATGCCTAGGTTCATCAGTAAGGAAGACGTGATGCGGCACTGAACTGATCCAGACTGACAGGTGTGGGGCGTTATACTTGATGTCACTACTAGTTACTGCACTTGCAAAAGCCTGTACCATGTCACATGTGTTGGTTTAAATGTAAAATGTGATCTGCGGCCCGCGATGTTTGGTGTGATAACGAGGTTTCTTTTGCTGCAGGCCGTGTTGTTACTCGTTGGTATGTGATTAGCAATGTCAGAAATATACCTGTAACATCTTATTTACTTTTCACGTTTGAAGCCACGAACTTGCCCACACAGTAATACAGGGCGCATCAAAAGCGGACATTGATAGATGAGCCAGCTTCAGGCCTTGTCCTGTGACAGAGGAGCACCAGTCACAGCGACTGCAGTTAGGCCAAATTATATTTGTTTAACAACACTTAAAGAATGCTTTAACCGCCATTTGGCTTTTCTGGGTGGACTGAATTTGCTTTACAGGTCCTTTGGAAACATTATGGAGAGGTCTCTAGAAAATACGAAGGATTGTCGCTAAAAATGGTCAAATGAAGACAAAAAAGTTTTTGCGTGTTTTTTGGGGGGTCAAAACAGCTTTTAAAAACTCAAAATTTTGAATAGGTACGTTTTTAATTTAAAAAAGAAACAAAATGTTGCTTTATATTCAGAATGGACTACGTCATCTTTTCCGCACCCCCATTTTTTAATTTCTAACTTTTGGTTTTCACGACTCCCCCTAATGTACATGCCCAGCAAGCCCGGAATGTACGATCTGCTGGTCCGTACAGTCGCCGACGCAAACTTCCCGCTACATGTGGACAATGTGGCCGTACAGTGGATGGCCAGAAGAACCTGAGCTGTCCCCATTGTCCACGTACTTCGAAACAGTGCCGGCCATGGTCAAGTACATGGTGCAAGACGTCGCCGGCACTGGACGCAACATAATGATGGACCGATACTTTACGTCGGTGCCTCTGGCGGAGGAGCCGTTGGCCGACCGGCTGACTGTGGTTGGCACCATCAACAAGCGGCGCAAGCTCCTGCCGAAGGAGATGACGGATGCCCGGGCTCGGCTGGTGAACACCAGCTAGTTCTGCTTTCGGAACGACGTGACTCTGGTGCCCCAGTGCCCTAAGGCCGGACAGCTGGTGCTGGCTGTATCCACGCAGCACCGGGCCGCACTTGTGGACAGCCGCACCAGCAAGCCGGAATTCGTGTTATACTTTAATGCGAGGTAGGGCAGCGTGGACGTCATGGACGCCATCACCGAATACTACATGTACAAGCTGACCTTCACCCGCTGGCCGACTGCGGCCTTCTTTTTCATCATGAGCGTCGCCCAGGTCAACGCGTCCACGATCCTGCTCCTGAACACGGGCAGATCTGACGACGTGAAAAGAGGTGCGCGACGAGCCATCATGTACGCCATGGGCCAGCAGCTGGTGCAGCAGAGGATCATGGAGCGAGCCGCGAGTCCAGTCGGCCTCAACAGCAGCACACTGTCGGCGCTGGCCTGTGTAAGTCGCGAAGCTGACTTCAGCGGCGGCTCCAGCGCCGGCCCCAGCGCTGGCCCCAGCGGCGACCCCCCAGCGACAGCCTCTCCGCAAACACCCAACTACCCCTACAATACCGGCATAATTTCGGCGTTCTGAGATTCTAAGAATTATAACAATAAAGCAAGTAATGAGAAATATGAATTGCATGGAAAATAAAGTATTTTGAGTGCAACTAAAAGTAGTTGTTAATTTAGCATTACTATTTTATTGATTCGTACGCATATTTTTGCTAAATATTTGCGAAATATCAAAGTTACAGGGAACACCACTAGGTGGCGAAGTCACCCAGCGTCGTGTAGGTGGCGCTCGAGATTGTGGCTCGCGTAATAGAGGGCGCTGAGGTAGGAAAAGACATTTCGCGCTTCCAGCAAAAAAAAAATAGGTCGCGCGTACCAAATACTACATATTCAGCACCAATTTTGTGACTAATCGGTAAAGCAGGACCATGGGCCATAAAAAAGTGCTGTCTCCCGAAGATACAAAATTACCCCCGCTCGACACAGTCTACTTACTCCCCATCCCCCTTTGCGCCGAAGGCCCCTCCTGGCCGAAGACGTCCCTCCGGGCCATTGAGTCATTCCACGAGCGCCCAAGTTGTCATTCCATTGTGCCCCTCCCTTTGGCGCCGAAGGCGCCCTTATCGGGTAATAGGCGACCATGGGCGTAGCCGCCTATACGTGCGGACCGTACCATTTTTGGCCGGCGCTGAAGGCCCCCCCCCCCCCCCCATTCGTTTTTTATATATGCAATTTGCGCCCCCCTTGGCCATTGGGCCATGATCATTCCTAGAAGTAAATCGCGCCCTAGGGACAGGAAAGGCGCCCTGAAAGTCAGACATTAGGCGTCCCTAGAGGCAAATGCTATCCCCATGGAGCGAAACTGGTGCCCTCTAAACTGGACAATAAGCGCCCGTACAAACAAATACCGTATGATGTCGCCCCCAACGCCAATTTTGCAGTACCATTTTTGACGTGGCGCCCCTGCTGCCGCTGGAGCTGGGCGCCCCGGTATGGGTGCAATTACAACATAAGGCCATGGATAAAGTAAATATGGATAGGAATTAGGAAACTCCGCCCACTTTCTATTGTTATCCGCGATCACGCGCAGCCGCTGCCGTTTCCCGTACTACGAAAACACCAGCTAGTATACCGCCCGCCTCGTGGTAGGTCGCAACGCTAAGACGGCCTTATTTGTTGAGACGGTCGCATTGTTTCTCACCTTCCGGTGATTGTGGGATGAACCAAATTATGTTTAAATGCATTCGGGAAGCTCTCACAAGCACGTCATAACGGTAGTTTGAGAATATAACAAGACTGTTGATCTCACCTTATGAAAAAGACTGTTGAATTGAACACGAAGGTTAATTTTGCTCACGAATATGAAGAAAATGTATCTTGCTTTTTGTGTTGACCAGTAAAGGCGCCCGCGCACTGCGCCATTCGGCGCGCGATATCACAACCCCTACCAGTAACGGTTGGCAGCACTCGGGAGTTTAGACGTTAAAAACCTACTACACCATAGTGTTCCCATGTTAAATCGATGATTTTCAGACGAGGCCAGCTCGTAACCTATGGTACATATTTTAAATCCGACTCCTGGACCAGATAGCTACAAGCCTTGGCTACAACCTTTACATTTACTATTTATCAATATTCCGGGCGCAAAGGGGTTAAATGGGCTTGGGCGTTAACCAATGTCGGAACGACCGCTGACCGCTTCCAAATGCTACTACAGGTACTGAAATATACACTACTTCGACTACTACTGCGTATATTTGCTGTAATTGCATTCAATAAACATAGATATAATCTATGGAAATACAAGTTATTGATAGCAAACAATACCTTTAATTTATAATAGACAAAACAATTACCAGAAAAATTATATCTTGTCTAATTCATTTGGGTGTTACATTCCTTACTGTTCTACCCGTTGTTCCATTACCCTGATATATAGGGGCACAACACTTTTCAATTAGATGTCGATGAAAAAACGACACGCGCGTCATATTATGAACCATTGCCCCACGCGTGAATATTTTGTTTTGATCGATTCTGCATTTTATCAAGCTAGCGCAACTAGCAAGTACCTAGTAAATTGATTGTAGTTATATTACAAAATAATTTCTTACATTTCTTTGTCTTCTTTTTTACATTAAAAATATATAAAAAGTAATCAATCTTGAACATTTTTATCATTTACGCTGTTAACAGTTACATCAGTTTTCTGTCAGCACATGGTTTGAGTATTGCTCGCCAGGTTCCACACATCAACTGAATTTGTCAGTATTTAATTCTGATGCTCACTGTTTAAATAATGATTCTCCTAGCATATATACATGCGCAGTTCTCAACTATGCCGTTTCCCGTACTACGAAAACACCAGCTAGTATATATTCAATGTGGTTATTTTCGTTTTTAGCGATGCCCGTACTTTAAAGGTTGCCTGCTGGATTTCTGTTTCTTTCCAAGGGAATACAAGATGTAAGTAAACACAAATATCCAGTGTCTACTGTCTACTGTCTAATGATACTGAACTAGATGACAAACTGTTAGTGTGGACGTGGAGTGTGGACTGTTGATCCTTACCAGACATTCATTTTGACTTACCTGATCTAGGTGCTAGTCCTCAGTCATGACATGAGCAGTGCACCTAATAGACCTAGTCTATCCTAAACTCACTACACCTCAGGCTAAGCCTAACCTTAGGCTTGACATGTTTTGTTTTGGCTGAACTATTGTCAGATGAGGCTGTGATAAATCATCAAAGTTGTCCTTTGGCAGGGTTAAATATGAGGCTGTGCCTGACAGACACACACACACACACACACACACACACACACACACACACACACACACACACACACACACACACACACACACACACACACACACACACACACACACACACACACACACACACACACACACACACACACACACACACACACACACACACACACACACACACACACACACACACACACACACACACACACACACACACACACACACACACACACACACACACACACACACACACACACACACACACACACACACACACACACACACACACACACACACACACACACACACACCACACACACACACACACACACACACACACACACACACACACACACACACACACACACACACACACACACACACACACACACACACACACACACACACACACACACACACACACACACACACACACACACACACACACACACACACACACACACACACACACACACACACACACACACACACACACACACACACACACACACACACACACACACACACACACACACACACACACACACACACACACACACACACACACACACACACACACACACACACACACACACACACACACACACACACACACACACCACACACACACACACACACACACACACACACACACACACACACACACACACACACACACACACACACACACACACACACACACACACACACACACACACACACACACACACACACACACACACACACACACACACACACACACACACACACACACACACACACACACACACACACACACACACACACACACACACACACACACCACACACACACACACACACACACACACACACACACACACACACACACACACACACACACACACACACACACACACACACACACACACACACACACACACACACACACACACACACACACACACACACACACACACACACACACACACACACACACACACACACACACACACACACACACACACACACACACACACACACACACACACACACACACACACACACACACACACACACACACACACACACACACACACACACACACACACACACACACACACACACACACACACACACACACACACACACACACACACACACACACACACACACACACACACACACACACACACACACACACACACACACACACACACACACACACACACACACACACACACACACACACACACACACACACACACACACACACACACACACACACACACACACCCACGCACGCCACGCACGCCACGCACGCACGCACGCACGCACGCACGCACGCACGCACGCACGCACGCACGCACGCACGCACGCACGCACGCACGCACGCACGCACGCACGCACGCACGCACGCACGCACGCACGCACGCACGCACGCACGCACGCACGCACGCACGCACGCACGCACGCACGCACGCACGCACGCACGCACGCACGCACGCACGCACGCACGCACGCACGCACGCACGCACGCACGCACGCACGCACGCACGCACGCACGCACGCACGCACGCACGCACGCACGCACGCACGCACGCACGCACGCACGCACGCACGCACGCACGCACGCACGCACGCACGCACGCACGCACGCACGCACGCACGCACGCACGCACGCACGCACGCACGCACGCACGCACGCACGCACGCACGCACGCACGCACGCACGCACGCACGCACGCACGCACGCACGCACGCACGCACGCACGCACGCACGCACGCACCCACGCACCCACGCACCCACGCCACCCACGCACCCACGCACCCACGCACCCACGCACCCACGCACGCACGCACGCACGCACGCACGCACGCACACAGACACACAGACACACAGACACACAGACACACCTTGCTTACTCTTGTTGATGAAGCATACCTCCTGTATAAAATCAACAATTTGTATATAATTGTGGCTTTCGGGTATCCTAACTGCAGCAGTCATTTGACACAAATGCCTATATTTATGCATATATTAGGAATGATACACTGGATCTTTTACATTCCATATCAAACACTTTCTGCTTTCGGACAAATTTCGGACAAACACTGATTTTCGGACAGTTTCGGACGGACAGCTGACCATGGTCTTGGACATCGGTTGGACATTGAACAAATATTTTCTGAAACTGGCACCACTACTTACCATACTCAAGGGGCGGTATCTTAAAAAGTTGAAAAGTCTCCGCCATTCTTTTTGCACATTCTTAGAGGATGTTACGTTCATTTATTCTGGCAAGTTTGGGCTAGTTACGAGCAGGCAAACTTATAGAAAAATACATTGTATGATTTTGACCTCGTCAGGTCAAAGGTCATTGAGGTCAAGTGGATCCCCCGCCCCCTATTTCCGAATAGCCCAACTCTGTGGAGCACTTTTATATTAGTTGTATTCCGCTAAATCCATTAACCCGCGACTTACTGGGGGGGGGGGGGGGGGGGGGGGCTATTTTGTGGCCACCCTCCCGTTATTTTGCAATAACTCCTAAACGAACACCGGTATCACCACCAAAATTGCAGTACCTTCTCTCACATCAATTCTACACATGTTGGTAAAAGGAAAAATATGAGGCTATGATAGGTCAACCGGAAATGACGTCAGAGTGACGTCATGTTCTTCGGTTTTTGTTGCAAAATAATGGTTGGCGGAAAACGCTGTCAAAAGTACGATGTTTAATATAAACTCAATTGTCTTACATCAAATTACTGATAATAGACCGGGCTATCAAACTGCTATCTCGGATTTTTGAGTTTTGTTGAAATTCAAAATTTTGAGAAATCCAAATAATTTGTTTTGTTTTTACAAAATTTGAAGAAAAAAAATCAGAGTTATACAAAACCCGGAATATATGTGATCGAGACGTGTGCGGTGAATATGTGTACCAAATTTGAAGTCGATATCTTCAAAAATGACTGAGTTATGACCTTCAAATGTCAAAAATCGACCACCTCACAGCATTACTATGCATAAAAAACGCTTTTCCATTTTTGCTTTTTACTTCTATTAGACACACGAATCATACCGATTTATCGACAGCTTATGCGTTTAATATCGCAATTTTGCGCGACAATTCCATCCATTGAGACCTTTTGACACGGTCAAACATTTTGTACTTGACCTGACCTGTGACGTCATCGGTGACCCCGAGGTCAACAATATTATGTTTCCCTCGATAAATTTCCTAGGGCTATCGAATGCCGTTTGAATTTTTACATTCGGTCCAGTAGTTCCGAAGATCCGAGGGGGGGGGGGGAATAGCCCCCCCCCCCCCCCCCAGTAAGTCGCGTTATGAAATATACCCCAGTAACCCGCGGGTTAAGCTGGTTTGGAGTTCAAAACCCCAAAGTCACAATTATAAAAAGTCATCAGATTTCGCTTCTTCATGCATGAATAGGTGATTTAAACAAACTTTATTCGTACAAATTGCGTAGATTTTCGTCTAAACTAAGAAATGCGCTATTTTTGGTCGTCTTCAGGCGATTTGGGGGCTTGGCCTTTCCGGCCCCCTTGGATACGCCAGTTGCCAGAAAACATGGGGGGGGGGGGGGTACGAGAGCAGCTTTGGGGGCCGAACTCAACATTGGGGCCGAGGCCCACCACAAAAGTATATAAATCGACACTTATGGTCAGAGGTCCCAAGCAGAGTTCGCCATGGGCTGGGCTGGCCTTATGGGCCATGGGCTGGGCCTGGGCTGGGCCTTGTCCGGGCCTCAACTTTAAGGAAATCACTGGGCTCTGGATGGGCCTGGGCCTGACAATTTTGAAGTAATGCGCGCGTCGCACAAGCTCAGGTCGCGCATCGCACAAGTTCAGGTCAGAGCTCAACAATATTTTAACCAGCAGTTCACTTACACAGCAACACACTGTTGCTCAGGCTGTGGCTTTTTTTTTTTGGTTAGCATAGATGGTTCATTGTTTCACATTTATAGTATACAAGTAAATATGCTGGGATAATGATTGCAAATTTTGTGAAAATAATGACATCTGAACGGGCCGGCCGGACCGGGCCTGGGCCTCAATATTATGCATTTGACCGGGCCTGGTCCGGGCCTGGGCTTGGTGTTGATGGGCCTGGGCCGTACCGGGCTGTGGTCGGTGGGCCCGTGACGAACACTGCTATGGTGGTGTCGCTGGTGTCTGTACATGTTTGGAAATATATCTGAACACTTTGAGATCTGTTGGCAATAGCTCATTATATTCAACATTTTGTTAGTCAAATCTTTCGGTGCCGCCCTGTATACTCACCCTATACTCACACAATTCGAATACGTGTAGGACGTAGGTGCAATGTTATGTAACGATGGTGATCACTCAATGCTGTCTTTCAGGTTCATGATTCAGAGACGGGAAAGAATCCATCCATAATGTGTCTTCAAAGGCAACCATTATGGCATCATTCAAATCTAGGTGAGATATTCGTCTTTTTCAGCTCACCATTGGACAAGGGCGGATCCAGCCGGTCTTTTTTTTTTGGGAGGGGGGGGGCAACCAGTTTGAGCAGACTTTACCTAAGTACCCCCAATTTCGAATTTCTCCCCGGATTTGGGCCACTTTATTTTGCAACCACACGATTTCTATTTTTTAGCGTTTCGACCTTTTGGGCTATCGAAAAAGGTGTACCTATGTTTTCGTTCCAGACTGCAAGGAAAAAACATACAAAATGTGTGCTGAAATAAAGCCGGCTTTGCCTTTAACCCGGCATTGACCAGCAGAACGCCATTGACTGGGGGGGGGGGGCGTTACCCCCCCCCCCCTGGTTATCTTCCGAACCAATGTTCCCAGCGAGACGCGCAAGGCGGAAATCGAAAGCTCTCAATGAGACGAATCTAAAGCATGCACAAAATGTCAAAGTGAGGTCAAATGTCAGGTCACGGTCAGGTCAAAGGTCAAAAGCGGCGTATTTGAGTTTATGGGCCATACTTTACATCCAAAGCCTTCGATTGCGACCAGTTTCACCCAAAGTGCTGCCAAAGGTATGATACATATCCCGCATGAGCTAAGTGAGATTGTTGGCCAAGGTCAAGGTCAGATCACAAAGGTCACTATGCTAAAAATATCTACGAAAGTCATGCAACACATGTAAAAGTTTTATGAGTTATTTTCCACGTATAATTCGATAGTGATAGTCATTTTACCATCTGACTTCAGTTACGTGAAGTAAATGTCAATTTCAGGTCAAGTTCAGGTCACCGAAGGTCAAAATTTTACATTGTTAAATCTAAAGAGAAAAGGCATGTTGCTAGACCAGTGTTATCTCAGAAATACATTGGTGGCATTTATTTGTCTGTATCTAGTCAATAAAAACCAAAAAATGCAATTTGAAAATATGACGTCATAAAGTTACCCATACTTTAGATGTCATAAGTCAGTCAAAAATGGAGATATCAGTTTGAAATTTGGTATGGTAGTTGCCTAGACATGGTTCTATGATATATCTTCCTGTTTTTTTGAATATTTTAGAAAATTTTGATTTTGTGATAATTTTCACCCCAAAAAAGTTTTTGACTTTTTGGGGGTCAAAAACTAAAAAAAATATATAAATCTGAAATAGCCAGTTTTTAGCCATTGCAATTTGCTATCTTTTGGCGGTTTTTTTATTGCATTTTGCTTCAAATGTGGCATTTGTACGGCTTGGCAAAGTTTAGCTGATTTTGGTGTAAAACTCGTGTGTAGTGACGTCACTAAATTCGCTATAACTCGAGAGAAAAAAAATCGACGAATTTTTATTTTATTTTTGCACACGACGTAAAAATGATTTATAAGAAGGTACCCGAAGTTTGACTTTGATAGCGCTATTAGTTTTCAAGCTATTACGAAAATTCATCAGGGGGAGGCGTTAAACGCCCCCCCCCCCCCTCCCCCAGTCAATGGCGGGTTAAGAGCAACTCCGGATCGATCCGTTCGTCTTCAGGGCCAACTACTACAGGGCTACAAGGTTCGACTACCCCTGGCAAAAAAACAAACAAAGAGTATCTTAGATTTGAATAGTTTTTTTTTGCGGTCAAGGAAAACAAATGTTAGTGGAAAGAAGCTAACATAGAAATTTTAAACAGAACTTGGAGCATTAAATCAATGTTAGTTTTCTTCGGAATTTCCAGCTCCGAATCTCGGATAGTAAACCAGGGAGAAGGTCCGACCGGAAAAACGAATACGCATTTCGCTGCACAAATGTTTGTCGTTGTTATCTGTTGCGCTCCGATAAAAAAGAGCTAAAGGCGAGGACGTCAAACATGATCGAACCAGTCGCACTTCCGCCATTCAAAACAATAACACAGATGACCCGAGCATGGCGTCAAATTAAATGTGCATTTCAAGAAACTTTAGCTTCCTATCTATGTACCGCATACGGATAGGATGATCAACTTCCGTTGTCAGGTTCTTGAAAAAATATGTCCCTGCTCCCGGACCTCGAGGCCATGTGCGCATCTCGGCGGGCATAGATACGACCCACGCAGACGAAGTAACCGATACTTACTAACTACGATGAACGCTGCATTTCTCATATTACTGCCATGCAGTCTATGGCAGAAACCTGCGGCAGCCAGCCAGGTAGCGGCAGCCTTAAATGATATAGCTGGCGACTTCCCGATCGCATGATCAGTAATCATGTGCGAAGCCCACCGCGAGACCTATAGGTCTGACCTATACGGATGACATTATAATGTCATCCGTCAGCGAAGTCGTTGACTTCTTTGCGCGATCGGGAAGTCGCCAGCTATATCATTTCAGGCTGCCGCTACCTGGCTGGCTGCCGCAGGTTTCTGCCATAGACTGCATGGCAGTAATATGAGAAATGCAGCGTTCATCGTGGTAGGTATCGGTTACTTCGTCTGCGTGGGTCGTATCTATGCCCGCCGAGATGCGCACATGGCCTCGAGGTCCGGGAGCAGGGACATATTTTTTCAAGAACTGGCAACGGATGTTGATCATCCTATCCGTATGCGGTGCATAGATGGGAAGCTAAAGTTTCCTGAAATGCATATTGAATTTGACGCCATGATCGGGTCATCTGTATTATTGTTTTGAATGGCGGAAGTACGACTGGTACGATCATGTTTGACGTCCTCGCCTTTAGCTCTTTTTTATCGGAGCGCAACAGATAACAACGACAAAACATTTGTGCAGCGAAATGCGTATTCATTTTTCCGGTCGGACCTTCCCCCTGGTTTTACTATCCGAGATTCGGAGCTGGAAATTCCGAAGAAAACTAACATTGATTTGATGCTCCAAGTTCTGTTTTAAATTTCTATGTTAGCTTCTTTCCACTAACATTTGTTTTCCTTGACCGCAAAAAAAAACTATTCAAATCTAAGATACTCTTTGTTTTTGTTTTTGCCAAGGGTCGTCGAACCTTGTAGCAAAAAGTGAGTTGGCCCCGAAGACGAACGGATCGATCCGTCGATGTTCTTAACCCGGCATCGACTGGGGTCTGACCAGAACGCCACTGCGTTAAACGCCCCCCCCCCCCCCCCCCCCCCCCCACCCCCCCACCCCACCCCTGGTTATCTTCCGAACCGAGATCGCAGCGAGACACGCAAGACAGCATTCGAAAGCTCTCAATGAGAATAATCTAAACCATGCTCAAAAATGTCAAAGTGAGGTCAAGTGTCAGGTCACGGTCAGGTCAAAGGTAAAATCGGCGTATTTGAGTTTATGGGCCATACTTTCCATCCAAAACCTTCAATTGCGACCAGTTTCACCCGAAGTGCAGCCAAAGGTATGTTACATATCCCGCATGAGCTAAAGTGAGATTGTTGGTCAAGGTCAGGTCACAAAAGGTCACTATGCTCAAAATATCTACGAAAGTCATGCAACACATGTTTTATGAGTTATTTTCCACGTATACTTCGATAGTGATAGTCATTTTACCACCTGACTTCATTTACGTGAAGTAATGTCAATTTTATGTCAAATTCAGGTCACCGAAGGTCAAAATGTTAAATTTTA